>CAUYLG010012481.1:0-29688 GCA_963573385.1 Cacajao melanocephalus | reverse complement strand
GCATCACTGTCTCTCAATCTGAAAGGAGAGCGTGCAGGCAGGCCTTCTGGGCTGATGAACCTTCTCCAGAGTAAAACGCATCTGTGCAGTGACCTGGATGAGATTGGAGGCTATTATTCCAAGTGAAGTAACTCAGGAATGGAAAACCAAACATCGTATGTTCTCACTGATGTGTGGGAGCTAAGCTATGAGGGCACAAAGGCGTAAGAATGATACAATGGACTGTGGGGACTTGAAGGGAAGAGTGGGAGGCGGCGAGGGATAAAAGACTACAAATAGGGTGCAGTGTATACTGCTTGGGTGACGGGTGCAGCAAAACCTCACAAATCACCACTAAAGAACTTACCCATGTAACCAAATACCACCTGTACCCCAATAACTTATGGAAAAAAATAATAAAATGAAAAGCCCGCCCCTGTGGGTGTATATTTCGGAGGGCAGCTAGTGTTGCACTTTTGCTATATGGTCCTATGGCTCTCTACCATCCCACACCTTCAGAGTTCCACAAAGCCTAGTTTCTGTAAAAAGCATCGCTGTCTGTCACAAAGAGGAAGGTGAGGGTGCTTTGCTTTATACAGTGGCTATAAACCAGTAGGAAGAGGGTGTGGAAAAGTCAGGCTCTGTCTGAAAGCCTGAGTTCTAGCTCAGGGGGCCCAACTAAGGAGTGGTGCTGGGGACCCTCCTCTCCAGCTCCTGACTAGGGGTCTTGACTAAGGAGTGGTGCTGGGGACCTTCCTCTCCAGCTCCTGGCCAGGGGGCCTGACTAAGGAGTGGGACTAGGGACTCTCCTCTCCTCCTCAGCTCATGCTGTGCAAGGGTTTTTGTGTATGCCATGGTTGTTGGCAGTACTACAGCCCCAAAGATGTCCCCATACCTCTTGTGCATTTCCTTTAAAGAATGAGATCACTGGCATGATAAAGGCTGCACATGGCCATGCCCCCGCTGGCTTCTCCAGAGCCATCTCTGCCTGTCTTCTTTCCTTTAGTCCCCTCAAAGGCTGAGTTTCCTTCCATTCTGGAGCTTCTGTGCCTGTGAGACCCTCCCACCTCTGCTCCTCGTCTGTATCTCAGCTCAGTGTTTTTCCAGTCCTGCTCCGGAAGCCAATGCACTTGCCAGGGCACTGCAGCTCCATCACAGGCCTGCATGGGCCATCCTCTGCCAGAGCGCCTGTGCCCGTGGGTGTGATTTACATACTCATCGAGAAGTTAACATCAACTCTTCATAGCAGGTCAAGTGCCGCAAAGAGGCCACTATTCTCCTATCTGCCTACGAAAAGGTGGTGTCTATTTTCCTACCCTGTGTCTAGGCCAGCATTGGGAAATGGTTTTGCCAACAGAAGAGGGCACAAGTGACAGGGTTTCCTATTGCTTCCACTCTGCATGGTTTCCCTTAATCTGGCACCACTGCCACCATAGCCATGAAATTTAAAACAACACAGGCACACTGGATTATAAAAGTCCTTAATACTTTCCGAAAAATATAGTGATTAGTGAAGATCACCATTGTTGAGAACTACATTCAGCACAGAGAGAGACTTCTGTAAACACCTATCAACAGCACAGAGAAAGCTCCATGGACACCTGCCAACTGCATCCATAGAGCTCCATTGACACCCGTAGATTGCACAGAGAGCTCCATGGACACCTATCAACAGCACAGAGAGAGCTCCATGGACACCTACCAACTGCACAGAGAGAGCTCCATGGACACCAGTCAACTACACAGAGAGCTGCACAGACACCTATCAACTGCATAGAGAGAGCTCCATGGACATCAGTCAACTACAAAGAGAGCTGCATAGACACCTGTCAACCATACACAGAGAACTCCATG
The DNA here is from genome assembly GCA_963573385.1 of Cacajao melanocephalus. Lineage (NCBI taxonomy): Eukaryota > Metazoa > Chordata > Mammalia > Primates > Pitheciidae > Cacajao > Cacajao melanocephalus. Next base: position 27,855 of record CAUYLG010012481.1, on the reverse strand, counting down.
GACACCTGTCAACTACGCAGAGAACTCCATAGATGCTTGTCAACTACCCAGAGAGCTGAATAGACACCTGTCAACTACACAGAGAGCTCAACAGACACCTGTCAACTACACAGAACCCTCCATGGATACCTGTCAACAGCACACAGAGAACTCCATGGAAACCTGTCAGCTACACAGAGAACTACACAGACACCTGTCAACTACACAGAAAGCTCAACAGACACCAGTCAACTGCACAGAGAGCTTCATGGACACTTGACAACTGCACAAAGAGAGTTCCATAGACACCTGTCAACTACACGGAGAGAGCTCCATAGACACCTGTCAACTGCACAGAGAGCTCCATAGACACCCGTCATCTACACAGAGAGCTCCATAGACACCCGTCAACTACACAGAGAGAGCTCCATAGACACCTGTCAACAGCACAGAGAGCTCCTCAGACACCTGTCAACTGCACAGAGAGCTCCATAGACACCTGTCAACTGTACAGAGAGCTCCATTGATACCCATCATCTACACAGAGAGCTCCATGGACACCTGTCGACTACACAGAGAGCTCCATGGACACCCATCAACTGCACAGAGAGCTCCATTGATACCCATCATCTACACAGAGAGCTCCATGAACACCCGTCAACTGCACAGAGAGCTCCATGGACACCTGTCAACTGCACAGAGAGCTCCATGGACACCCGACAACTACACCGAGAGAGCTCCATGGACACCCGTCAACTGCAGAGAGAGCTCCATGGACACCCGTCAACTGCACAGAGAGCTCCATGGACACCTGCCAACTACACAGAGATCTCCATGGACCCCTGTCAACTGCACAGAGAGCGCTCCATGGACATCTGTCAACTGCACAGAGAGTCCCATAGACACCTTTCAACTACACAGAGAGCTCCATAGACACCTGTCAACTGTACCGAGAGCTCCATAGACACCTGTCAACTGCACAGAGAGCTCCACAGACACCTGTCAACTGCCCAGACAGAGTTCCATAGACACCTGTCAACTACACAGAGAGCTCCACAGACACCCGTCAACTACACAGAGCTCCAGACACCTGTCAGCTGCACAGAGAGCTCCATAGACACCTGTCAATTGCACAGAGAGCTCCATAGATGCCTGTCAACTACACAGAGAGCTCCATAGACACCTGTCAACTGCACAGAGAGTTCCATAGACACCTGTAAACTACACAGAGAGCTCCATAGACACCTGTCAACTGCACAGAGAGCTGCATAGACACCTGTCAACTGCACAGAGAGCTCCACAGACACCTGTCAACTGCCCAGACAGAGTTCCATAGACACCTGTCAACTACACAGAGAGCTCCACAGACACCCGTCAACTACACAGAGCTCCATAGACACCTGTCAGCTGCACAGAGAGCTCCATAGACACCTGTCAACTGCACAGAGAGCCTTATGCCCCTTTCACTGCTCAGCTGTGCTAAGTACCATGCCACCTACAATGCCCTTTTGACCTGTTGAACCCTCTGGATGGCTCCACCCCTAGGGCTCCTCCGTGGGCTGCTGTGAATAGACCTGTTCATCCTAAGGAGAGAGGAGCAGGAGGCCACAACAGCCCTCGCTGTCCTCCACAGAAGGGCCCAGGAGCATGCAATCTCACATCATTGAGTTGTCAGGTTCTCAAAGTAATTCTCAGAGAGATCACCATGACCATGTTTTTTGAAAGGAAATCGTGCCTCCAGGAGGTGCAGGCCCTGCAGACTGGGACCCAAGTGGGCAAACTGAATGGCCAGAGCCCATAGCCCAGCCAAGGCCCCCAGACAGCAGGCTAGCCTGCGCTCCCTGAGGCACACACGCCCAAGCTGGGGAGTGAGCAGGGCAAAGGGGAGGATCCTAGCCCCAGGCCTCCTGCCAGGGAGAGGCTCAGCTGGGGAGGGAGCCAGCAAAACAGTGAATTGAGTAGAAGTTTGAGCATCACACATCACAGGGGAAGGATATTCTGACCTCTGAATCCAAACAGTGTTTATGACTCAGACTGAGTGATGGTTCACGACCTACGAATAAACAGAAAAGTGGTGCTGCCTGGGCTCCACCAGAAGCAGGGGATGCAGACGGCCATTGGAAAACAAAATGAAGCAGCTGAGGATCAGACCTCACGTGCCGTGCTTGTGCACCGTGCCGGGTACACGCTCACCAGACGGATGCTGCTGCTGCTGGCCACGGTCTTCCTCTGTGGATATGACTTGGCTTTACCCACAGTGCATGCAAGAGGTGCTCAATAAATGCTCTTGAATGACTATACGGTCCCTGTTGACCTGGAGCTGGGCAGGGCCCCTCCAGGGAGCTCAGGTCGCTGGTAAAACGTCTCCCACTTCCTCCCCTCTGCACTTCCTCTTTTATCCAGGGGCCCACAGCTCCAAGAATAGAGTCCAGCAGCACCATCCCCACTCCCCAGCTCCTGCCAATTTCTCTTCTCTGCCTCAGTCTCCCACATTATAATTCAACTGTGTACCAACCCTCTGCCCCAGAATTCACAAGTTGAAGCCCTGACCCCCAATGTGACTCTATTTGTGGGTATGACCTGTAAAGCGTGGCTAAGGTTAAACAAGGTCACAAGAGTGGGGCCCTGATCTGATGGAACTGGTGTCCTTGCAGAGGAAACAGAGCCGAGTGCTCATCACCCACTCTCCCCAGCCAGCACATCGCAGAATGGCCACGTGAGGACACAGAGAGGCCTCATGGCAAATCAACTCTGCCAAGACCTTAGACTTTCAGTCTCCAGAATGGTGACAAAATAAATGTCTGTTGTTTCAGGCACCCACTCTGTGCTATCCTGTTATGGCAGCTGAAGCTGACTCTCACATTCCCTGCGGACACTCCCCTGAAGCTGACTCGCTGACTCTGACACTCCCTGCGGACGCTCCCTGGGCCTCCTCATGGCCCCTCCCTGTCTTTCCTCTGGAGACCACACTCCCACCCTCAGAAAGTCCTGGGGCCCTTTCCAAGACTTGAATCATGGCAGACGGCAGCTGTTCTGCACTCCAGAAAGATCAGTTCAGCTGTAGGAGTTCCCGCACTGCTTCCCACCCACGGCAGCAAGAGCCGCCAAGAGTTAATGCCAGGCCCAGAGGTGGCCTTGGCATGTGTTTCCCATATCATCTCCCCGCAGCCCTATGAGGCAGGTGCTAGGATTTAGTCTTCCTATTTTGCAGATGACAATGTCCCACATTGTGGCCCTAGGCCACATAGCCAGGAGGTGAGGGACTCGGGACAACCCTCAGAGGCTTCACACTTTGGTGCCTTTTGAACTCCAGCTTTCCTTTCAGGGAGAACAAAGGTCTCTCTCCCTGACCAGCCCAAGCTCTCACACTGCGCTCTGGGACAACCACGCTACTCTGTGCACCTCACGCGTCTACGCTCATGCTGTCCCCATGTGGAAAGCCTTTACCTGGATGACTAAGACTCCTCATGTGAAAGCTTTGGTTCTCTATCCTGGCAGCACTTGAGAGTCACCTGGTGTTTGGGTCAGGGCTCTCCAGAGACACAGAAATGACAGGATATATACACACCACACACACATATTCATACATGCACATATATGTACATACATATTCTATATGTATACATATGTGCATACATGTGTATATTAATAAAATTTTAAGGAATTGACTCATGCGATCGCGGGGGCTGAAAAGTCCTGGATTTGCAGGGCAGGGCCATGGCTGGAGCTGATGCTGCAGTCTTGAGGCAGGATTTCCTCTTCTCTGGGAAACTCCAATTTATTCCAAATCCTTTAACTGGCTGGAGAGGTCCACTCAAAGCCCCTACAAGTCACGTGACAACCACACCTACAACACCCCTTCACAGCAACGCCCAGACTAGCATTTCAATAGATGAGTGGAACAGCACAGCCAAGAGGACACACAAGATTGACCTTCACCCCTGGGGAGCCTGCAAAGTGCAGAGGCCCAGGCCCCGGGAGACCCATAAAGCTCCTACCAATGCTTTTAAAAGTACGCGGCTGGCCCAGACGGCTGATTTCAGATGCAGAAATCACAGAGTATTCTTTGCCTGTGTCCATCTGGTGCTCATCCCCCAATCTTGAAATCACCTCTTTGGGGGTCCTACCTCCCCCTTGCTGCAGGCACCTGCAGGCTGGGACCCTGGCTTGTATCACTGTGTCCACAGCACTCAGGGCAGCGCCTGGCACCTATGAGGTGCTCACAAGTTGGAGGAACAGTGGCCTGCACTCATGGATGTGGAGCTGGAGCGCCCTGGGCTCGAAATGGGCAAGTTCCATCACCTCTCTTTGCCTTGTTTTCCTCAACTGTAAAAAAAATATAAAATAAAAAGCTGGGTGTGGTGGCTCACACCTGTAATCCCAGCACTTTGGGAGGCCGAGGTGGGTGGATCACCTGAAGTTGGGAGTTCACGACCAGCCTGACCAACATGGAGAAACCCCAAGTCTACTAAAAATACAAAATTAGCCGGCTGTGGTGGCGCATGCCTGTAATCCCAGTTACTCGGGAGGCTGAGGCAGGAGAATCGCTTAAACCCTGGGGAGGAGTTGCGGTGAGACTGTGCCATTGCACTCCAGCGTGGGCAACAAGAGTGAAACTGCGTTTAAAAAAAAAAAAAGGAGCAATAATAGCAGCTGTCTCCTCACCTTGTCCAGGGACTTAGGCAACAAAATGCATGAGAAGTGCTTACCAAGGTACTTGATGGGAAGTAATAGCTCAAAAAAACAAAGCAGCCCTGTTTCAGCTGATTGTCACTGGGGCTGTGCGTTCCCACTCTGATAACTCTGCTGCTTGGTGCTCAGCCAGAACCACCCAGGGACAAACCTGCTCCGCAAGATGCCTACCAGGTGGCCCCGAGACCAGGTTCTCCTGAGCTTCCGGCATCCCGGAGAGCATCTCCAGCGCCACCTGGTGTCTGTGCAGGGAGTGGCTGGCTTCCGCATCCTTTCAAATCTGCAGCCCCAGCTTGGTACCTATGCAACAATCCTGCATGATCTGCACATGTACCCCGGAACCTAAAGTACAATTATATATATATAAAGAAAAGGCAGGGCCTGCCTGCTGTTCTGTGAAGTCACCTTGTATTGTCTAAACTTAAAGAAAGATTAAGTTTAGACAACTTAAGTGCCCGAGTGTCGCCTCTCTCCATGTAATGTTCTCCATGTCAACAAATGCCCGAGTCACCCCATTCTTGGAGTCACACATTTGTCTTAGGACTTCAATATGGTTTGGGGGTGTCCTCACCCTAATCTCATCTTGAATTGTAGCTCCCATAATTCCCACATGTTGTGGGAGGGACCCAGCGGGAGATAATTGAATCATGGGGCGGTTTCCCCCATACTGTTCTCGTGGCTGTGAATGAGTCTCACGAGAACTGGTTTCATGAAGGAAAACCCCTTTCGCTTAGTGCTGCTTCTCTCCTGCCTGCCACTATGTAAGATGTGTCTCACCTCCACCATGATCGTGAGGCCTCCCCAGCCATGCAGAACTGTGAGTCCATTAAAACTCTTTTTCCTTATAAATTTCTCAGACTTGGGTATGTCTTTATCAGCAGTGTGAAAATGGACTAATACAGATTTCACCTCCTGACCCAGCCCTCTTTTGCATTGTTGAGTTTATGGTGAAGATCAGCTTTTAAGGTCAGTCATGAGCTCCTAGAGGGTGGTTTCTCCTTAGAATTATTCAGGCCTAGACTGGGACATATGTTGCTTGTTGGATACATAGCAAGGGTGTTAAGAAGCTTTAAAAAAAAATCTATAAAGCACTGAAATCCTGTATGTCCCTCGACTCTTCTACAGCCTAGCTGACTGGAATTGACTCATGCGATTGTGGGGCTGGAATGTATGTTTCCACTCCTGCACCAGCACTAGAACCCCTGCTGTGCTCGCTGAAATGCACTTCCCTGGGCCTCACTCCTGGGACGCAGTAGGGCAGGCTGTGCTAGAACATATCAATCTGTACACAGGCACCCTCCCGTGCCACCCTTTATTACTATCTTGCATGTATATTTTATAAAGTGTGCCATATATTACTATGGTACCTCTTGTGTATAGTTTATAAATAAATAATGTACAAATATTGGATTATTTTTATTTTGCTATCGGGACACACACCCTCAGAAAGCCCTGGTGGCAGGGCTATCACATGAGTGCCGCATGCCCCACACAGGCCAGGCCCTCCATGGGCCTTGTCTCATCTGCCCCAGGACAAACTGCAGAGGGGGTCACTGCCATCAACTGTGAGCTGCCAACAGGCAGCCAGGGCCCAGATGTGCCACCAGCTGCCCAGGGTCCACCAGTGGGCAGAGTGATCTGAGGTTGGGTGCCGTGGGTTACCTGACCTGGTCTGGGATGGGTGGCTCATGGCAGGTGCCACTGAGAGGCCTTCTTGAGGCTTGTTTCTCCTGATCAACCCAAAGGTCCCCATCAGCCTCTCCTGGCACCTGGACCCCAGCAACTAATTCTCCTTGCCATTATTCCTTGCTAAGTAGGCAAGCAAAACCATACCCAGTTACACACACACATCAATTGCACGTCTGGATGGAGGACAGATGTACCTGTGTGGTGGCAGGAACATTGACACCTTTGCTGACAAGTTGGCTGAGAAATGGGGAATAGCACAAATCGGCTGCCGAATGCTGACAAACTGGGAGCCAAACCTCCCTTCACGCCTGTGAGGCGGTATTTTGATGGGCTGCAGTGAGTGCCCAGCTCCTCCCGGTTTCTGCGCACTCTTCAACCACAGTGATGAGGATGACAGTGCTAACGACCATGGCAACCAGAATGCTTACTGAGCACAGTGAGACAAAACTACCCTTTGGTGAGCACCCCTGTTTACCTTCATAAGAACTTTGTTATCACCCCCATTTACAAGGAGTATAACTGAGGCACAGAGAGATGAAGACACTTTTCCAAGGTCACAGAGCTAGAAAGAAACGTATGGAGTCAAGTGGGGTGACCCTGCAGGGAGTCTCTCCATGCAGTAAGCCCCAGAGATGGAGCCCCATCTGGCTGCACAGACAGCCCTCCCTGGGACATTCTCAAAGCAGGAGGCCAAATGTTTGTGTCCCCCAAATTCATACATTGAAGCCTAACCCCAATGTAATGGTGTTTGGGAGTGGGGTCTTGGAAGGGAATGAGGTGGAACCCTCATCAATGGGATTGGTACCCTTAGAAAAGGAACCCCAGAGAGCTCTGCTGCCTCTTCTGCCATGTGAGGACACATAGAAGACACCATCTATAAGAAAGCGGGGCCTCTCCAGACCCCACGTGTCAGAACCTTGATCTTGGGCTTCTCTGCCTCTGGAACTGTGAGGAATGAATTTCTGTTGGTTATTAAGACCCCCAGTCTAGGGATTTTGTTCTGACAGCTCAAAGGGACTAAGACTCTAGCATGGATGAAGTGGAGGGCTTGCTCCCTCCTTACATGTGCTCAGCCGAGACCTCTGGGTGAGTCCCAGTCTGCAGCCTTGCTGTTTTGAACACCTGGAAGAAGCTGTCTGCAGGATGAGCAGTGGAGGCAGCTGGAGGGCTCTGGAGAAGCCTGGAGGGCTCTGGAAGGCTCTGGAGGGCTCTGGAGAAGTCTGCTTTCCTGAGTCAGCAGGTCCTTCCCTCACAGCCCCGACTCCCATAGCAGCCCCTCAGTCCCTCGCTCCCCCTCATCATGTGTTTCTGCTGCACCCAGAGCCAGGACACTGTGACAAACCAGGTGTAGTCATGACTCTTGGGTCAGGATAGAGAAAAGACAAAACACAAACATCTTTTTCTTGACAGGTTTTAAAACTTAAATCTTGGGGCAGTGACAAGACAAAGACTGTTTCTCATAAAATTCACCTTTGATGACTGGAGAATGTACCTAAGGCCCTGCTTACCCATCACTGACCACGGATACCCACGAAGGCACCCCACGTGCGGGCCTGTGTGCAGGCGGGCATGTGCAGGTGGGCATGTTGGCAAGGACTGTGGACACAGCCCTGCCTCTGATGGGGCCTCCACCGTTTCCAAAAATTAAATTCTGATGCAGACTCATTCTCCACTCTAATAGAGAATTCAGGTTCACACAAATGTTTGATAACAACAATTTTCATTTTTGCATGGGATAAGACAACGTCTGCCAAGTCTCCATCAACAGGGGAGAGAGGGAGAGAGAGAAAGAGAGAATGGATAAATAAATGACTAAAATATCGGTTGTTGCCATTGATAACTGATTAATCTACTGCTGGTGCTTTTCTGCTCCCACACCATGGAGCCCTGAAAATAACATATCAGGCGAGATGGTGGGAATGGGGTTTGAACTCTACACACTGCAGAGAGAAGCAAATAACAACCATTATTCACCATTGTCTGCACCAGGCAAAGCAAAATACTCTTACAGGCCTTTGTACAATGAGTGCTACCTTCCCGACCTCAGACCGCAGCTCAAACTCCGTGTTCACTTACAGACAGCGCGTTTCAAGGGCAAATAACAAGATACTCAGGCCTGAGCCACGCCGTGGGAAAAGCAGCACAGGGATGAGGGCTCCCTGAACCTGCCACCTGTTAGTACTTTACAGGCACCAGCTCCTCTAATCCCCCATTGGCCCATTCTGGCCCATTCATTTAACTGATATTTATTTTGTACTTAGTACTCAAGAGCTGTGCACACAGCAAGAACTAGAGGCGAAGCCTTGGCCCCTCAGAGCCCACATGCTGGTAGAGAAGCCGCGTGGGCAAAGCCAATGGGATTGGGGTCAGGGACACTGCCATGGGGAAATGAGGTTGGGCGAGGGGAAGGAGCCTTGTGTCGTCACACAGCGGCCTGCTGGCTTCCTGCACAGGGTGATGTTTTAAATGCAGTGGAGCCATGCATACCTCCAGGGACAGCAGGAGTCTCAGAGACACTTGGTGAGGGTGTGGTTGGGGTATGAGGACCATCAAGGAAGCCCATGGACTAGGTCCAAGGGAGAGGCAAGCTGTGGATGGGAGGCACCCCACATGGGGTGGGGCCACAGGCACTAGGGAGGATGTGGCATTTGACGCCTCAGGAAGCCACTGGAGGGATCTGAGCAAGAGGTGACATTTTTCAATTTACATGGGACCCTGGTCCTGTGGCCACCTGTGTGGAGAATGAACTAGAAGTGGAACAATGGTGGCATAGAGAGACGCCTGGAGGCCAAATCCAGGCAGGAGAGCACCGGGAACCATTGCCAGAGAAGAGGGAGACAGCTGGAGCCTGGAACTGCTCCAAGGGGAACAGGGAGGACTTCAGGGTCATCTGGACACCAGCACAAAGCCAAGAGCTTCGCAGGAGGCTTAGATGGATTGACTGAAATGGGGAAGAGTTCCAGCTGGGGCACAGATGGGAACCGAGACCTGGAGCTACAAGCTCTGCGATGCACATCAGCCCCCATGTGGACGCGTAGAGTCCACAGAGACACCCTGGAGCTCAGGGGCCGTCAGCTGGAGGGACAAGCCAGAGATTCATCAGGTCACAGACATGTTTAAAGCCACACATCCAGCAGGTGCTTACTGACTCTTAGAATCAGGTACCGTGGGACAATGGGGACACCCTGGGGCACAGACAGATACCAGCACGATCCCCCATGCAGACAAAATTAGACAACCAACAATAAGTAATTGATGGGTAGCAGACAGACACAAAACAGATAACGACGAGAATTAGTGTGACTCTGGAACTGTGTCCCATCTAGGAAGGAAGGTTCGGTGTTGTCACAGAAGCCAACAATGAGGGCCTTCGATCTGACAACAAGGAAATGGGGCAGGGACAGGGGAGGGACCTGCTCAGGGCCGAGTCCAAGTTCACAGCACATTCTGTTGGAGGCCATGGACTGGCCCAGCCACAGAGATCCCAGGGAGCAGGGACTTTGGGAGTAAAAGCCAGGGCCTAGCTTTGGCTCAATGAGAAGAGGAATGAGTTATCCAAGAGAAGTTACTCCAGGGGGTTGAAAGGAAGTTCTCTAAAAGATGTGCCCAAGTCTAAATCCCCAGAACCTGTGAATGTGACCTTATTTGGAAAGTGGATCTTTGCAGAAGTAATTAAGTTAATCTCTAGACGCAGAGATCATTGAGGATTATCCAGATGGGCCCTGTCTGCAATGACTACTGTCCTTATAAGAAGGGAAGAGGAAGGAGGGAGAGGAGGCGGCCATGTGCCCACGGAGGTGGGGCCGGGAGTCTCAGGCCAAGAAATGCTGGAACCACCAGAAACTGGAAGATAACACCTCCTCCTTGGAGTTCTCACAGGCGGCATGACCCTACCATAGTTTGATTTTGGATTTCTAGCCTCCAGAACTGCAAGAGAGTGAATTCTGTGGTCATAAGCCACCCAGTGGGTGATAAGGTGTTACAACAGCCATAGGAGGCTAACACAGCTGGCCATGACCAGGACACCTGGCTGAGCAAGAGGAGCACTCAGAGGAGGAGGAGGGTGCTGGGCAGGAGGGATGGAGGTGGGAGCAAGGGTACCGCTAGATGTGTTTTGATGCCATCTCCAGTGCAGGAACTCTGTGTTCTAACGATGCTGCCACAAAGTGTTTTGAGGGCACACCCAGGCCAGCCTGAGGCTGCCGAGAGCAGATACGCAGATTCCCATCCTCTTCCGTGTTTAAATAAAATAACTGCATTATACCTTTAAGGCCAGGTATGCGGACACCGTATCTGGATGGCCTAATGATGCCCTGAAGGAAAGTCAAGCTGGGAGGCCCTTCTTGGGCAAAGGCTCTCCTCCCCGTGTGGCTGGTGAGGACAGGAAGTGCTGTCCAAGGCTCACCGTGAGCCAGGCCCTGTGCCAAGGGCTGAGATGTGGATTAATCCACTCATCCTCAGAGAGGGTCTAGCACAGAGTGGAGAGCTGGAGCCGACAGCCTGGGTTCAAGTCCCAGTGTGGCACCAACGAGCTGTGTGGCCACGACCAGTCATGTGGCTTCCCTGTGCCTCAGTTTCCCACCTGTAAAATAAGGATTATGATGTCACCAGCCTCATGAGGCTCCCGTGAGGATAAAACATTTCTTGTCACAACCTCAGACCAGCATCCTGGATGCAAGAAACACCCAATGTAGGGGCCTGGCTGTTGACGTAGTCAGTATCAAGAGGAAGCAGTCTCCTTCTCACCAATGGAAGCATTGTGTCCTGCGGTGGATAAGGGACTTGCGGAAGGGCACCCACAAACCAGGGGCACAGACTAGGCCAGTGATTCTCAACAGGGGGTGATTCTGCCCCTCAGGGACATCTGGCCAAGTCTGGAGACATTTTAGGTAGTCTCCCCTGGGGGTGGGGGTGGTACTGGCATCCAGTGTGGAGAGGCCAGGATGCTACAGAATATCCCAGTGTGTTCAGGACAGCCCCTCCCCAGCAGAGAAGCACCTGGCCTCCTGCCCCTAGTGCTGAGGCTGAGGGACCCAGGGACCCTGCTCTAGCCCTGGGCCACCAACACCAGCTCTTCTCAGAAGGGCACCCACATAGCCCCCTCCTGTTGGAGGCTCACAGGCACGTAAGGGCAAGAATTCCAGGGCCTAATGAGTTTGGGGAACACCACAGGCCCCAGCCTCTTCAGAGATGTCAGTGCCCTCAGACCAATGACCAGCTCCAAGTTCCGCCGCAGAGACTCTGGCTCTGCCACAAAGGCTCTGGCTCCGCGGTGGAAGTCTGCCCCCTCCAAGCACACGGGTGACAGCACCCCCTTCATGTTTTGCAGCCACATATTCAGAATTGCTTCCTCAGAGCTGGTGGAAAGGCTCAGAAACAGCAGAAAGCGGGAGGCTGTGGTCCCTGCGCTGCCGGTCTGTCCACCCATCACAGCACCCACTGCATGCCTTCAGTACCAGCCAGGGTCAGCACTGACATCCACTGCCCTTTCCACCTCCCCACAGACACCCAGGAAGATGCGGCCTGATGGCCCATGCCCATAACAGTCGCCGTGAGATGCTTCCAGGGAAAACAGCAACGCTTCCCGATTCCTCCCTTGCAGGCTAACCACCACAACCACCCCGGACCCTCCTGGGAGTGAGCCGAGGGCCCTGCACAGCCAGTATCCGCTGGGAGGGAACCCCCCAGCACTGCCTCCTCCTGGCCTGAGCCACCTCCTCCCTTCATCACAGGGTGGTCTGCAGGCCTCTATCGGCCCGAGCCCCGGAGTCCTCAGGGTGGGATGGAGCAATGACTCTGACCTTGAGAAGATATCATGATGACAAACATGAAGCTGGCTCCAAGGACCCTGTGAGCACCTCTTCCCAAATAAGCAGACGCCGCCCGTCCCACTCACACCACTTCCGGACGGCCACTTGGGATCAGTGGAGCAATCTCTCTCTCCCCACTTCCATCTCATCTTGCTTTTCTTGTTTTGTGTTTTTTTTTTTTTTTGCTATAACTTCCACACCACCAATGCCCTGTTTGCCACATTATCCTCAGGGCGACATTCTCAAAGTCACTTGCTATTACCACTTTTATGGGATTTTCTTCACATACATATGAAAACTAACATGCAACTCTCAAAACAATTGCACTATGGTATTTTCTAATTCCTTGCTCTAAGCCTGGCTGTGCACCCCCACCCCAGCTTATTTCAGGGGAGGCTGATTTCCAGGGGACATGACCCCCTCTTGTTTCTCCCCAGGTGCAGCCCCTGGACCTGTTCCTCCCCCAAGCATGAGCTCTGTCCCCAAACCCCTCGTGACACTAGACCTCTGGCTGAAATCCCCACACTTAATGACTCATCTTTTCCTCACCAGAAATAATGGAATCGTTCAGTGCCTCCTCGTCCTGATACAAAAGCAAGTCGTCCTTGAGTTCAGAATTGACGATCAGGTTCTCCTTGTTCTCCTCGGATTCCTTAGCTGCAGTTCGCTTGTTCTCCGAGGCCGCATCAAAGCTCCAAGCCTCCTCCCTCTCCTTGCCCCGCTCCACGCTGGACGTTCTCGACAGACGGACGTCCATTCGCTTCTTTGGAGACCCTTTATTTTCCCTTCCTTGAAAACTAAACCAGAAAGACGTTCAGGTTACAAGTTGCCTGCTTTACCCAGAAACTCAGCACGATGGACTTTGGGGCTCATAATGAATATCCCAGAGGCAAACCCCAAATGTGTGCAGCTTCTCAGCATTTGTCCTGGAGACACCAGAAGGAGCATGAGGCTTTGAGTCCAAGGCAAACAGCTGTTTAAAGTGTGCTGTTTTGGAAAGCACAGAACACACACATAATAAAACCTGCCGAAACATAGCGCTGTCAAAGCTCAGGTCGAGGACTTTACAAAAACTGAGAAGCACATTCTGTTTGTCTAATGTTCCTCCAAACCGTACTGCCTCCCATTACCGACTTTACCTCCAGCAAGTCACTGTTTCTTACACAGATGTGGCCTCTAGTCCTTCACAGTCCACGAGCCACATGTGATCCAAAGTATCAGAGTAAGCTGCAGGCGCGGGCTGCCTTACACTCTCGCCACCAGTGAAAACTACAAGGTCCTCAGTGTCCTGGCACACAGTGGAATGGCCACTTCTCCCTAAGACATTCTCTCCTGCAGAGCTCACTCCCCACCCTGGGTCCTGAGGGGCTCACACAGGGGACTTTGTGGCCAGGTTCCCACAGTGCTCATTCACTGTGCACCCCCTCCCAGAATGTGGGAATCAAGATCAGCTATGTAATCTGCAGAGCGAGGTGCACAATGAAATGTGGGTTCCTTGTTCAGAAGTTATCAAGAATTTCAAGACAGTGACTGTGGAACGTGAAAGCCAGCCGGGGCCCTGGGCGCTGCACAGGCTGCACATCCTGGGGCTGACCCACAGGGTTTCTGGTGGCACAGGTCTCCCTCATGGGGCAGGGATCACCTGTCCTGGCGGTGCTTCGTGGCCAGCGCTCTGTGCAGCTCCTCAATGACGCGGCTGGGGGGCAGTGGCCGGTGGACTGTGGTGAGATGCGGAGACCCCGTGGGTGTGGAGAGCTGCCCCCGGAGCGGAGGGTCGGCACTCTTCATGCTGGAGGCTTGGAAGAGCGCAGCTTGGCCTGGGGTGTGGGAGGAAGGAGGAAGAACGTAAGTCTTCAGGAGCAGGGACCACGGGTCTTGCTGAGACCAGAGACCAGGAGCAGAGAGGACGCTCCCCTGCACCCCCGGGAGGCAGCCCCAACTAATGCCAAGATGCTGGACCAGGATCCCTGCTCTGAACGCTAGGGGCCAGGGTGCATCTCTGTCTAGCTCTGCTCCATCTGTAGGGCCCACCCTGCTAGGGGCTAAGCCCTGCAGCTGCCAGCACCAGTATCCTCCCTGCAGGGCATCGGGCTTAGAAAAGCCTCCTTCCTGCTTCTCTGCTGTGAGTTCAGCTTCTTGAAGCTGCTTCTAGTTCTTGGGAAACCTGGAAGAAAACGTGGAAGAAACTCGGCAGCAACCCTTTGGCCTGGATGAACACCATAGCCCACTCTGCCCTTCCCACAGCATCTGTGCCAGCACCTTGGTCTTCCACTTCCAGCCCCCAGAATGGTGTGGAATCAATTTCTGGTCCCCAACCCTCTCCCTGTGTCTTTGCCAGGGAGATCTCTCCAGAAGGTGAATTGGTTCACTCTCCCATTTTCCTTAGGACATGATTTGGACTCATGGCCCAGTCTTAAGGCCCCCGGGGGTGGCCCCACTGGGCTCCCTGCTGCACCTCCACCTCACTCTCTTCACTCCAGCATGAGAAGATCTCTCCGATCCTGGAAGGCACCATGCTCTCTCCACTCTGAGCCTTTGCAGGGACTGTTCTTTCTGCCTGAAATGCTTCCCCCCTCCTCTGCTAGAATATCATTTTCTTAGAGAGGCCTTGATCAGATCCCCTGTCACCTGCCCCTGGGACCTGAGCCTGCCCCAATGCCTTTCCTCTTACTTGGAGTGAATCATGTTGCCCAGTATGTGTCTCACTCCCGGGGCAGGCCTGTGTCCACCTTCCTTCCTACACTTTTCCCAGGCCCAGCGCTTAAAAGACATGCAATAAACACTGGTTTACATGAAATGACTTTGAAGACGATTCTAAACAGGCTTTCTCAATCAAGTCTAAACGAGTGAAACACCCCCTCCTTCCTTCAATGAGGGTCTCCTGCTTGTGCTCCAGGCTGGCAGGATGTCAGGTGCCCAGAAGAGCAGAGAACATGGGCTTTGTCTTCTACAGATTTGGCATCTGGTCTCGATCTGCCACTTCCCAATGTGCAAGACCCTGGAATGTCACCGAAGCTCTCAAAAGCTTAGCTTCCTTGCCTGTAAAATGAGACCATCAGCTTCTCATCAGGAGCCCAGCAGCTCTTAGGTGTTCAGCACAAACTCTCTTTCCAAAAGCAACCCGGCAGGACCAGTGCAAACACCAGCTCCCTTTAATCCCACCAGGAAAACAACCAGATCTAAACTACCCCATTCCCTAAAAACCAGAAACAAACTCTCCCACCATAATCCTAGAGTGGACAGCGTCAATAAAAAGTATTCCTCAAAACTCAAAGGGAAACTGTAAACCTCGTAGACGATTTTAGTTATTTCACTTTCTCCACCAGCACCTGCTTCGCCAGACAAGGCCAGGGAAATGGCCCAGGCTCTGCCCTCAACTGGTGGAGCCAGACATGGGCCACGCAGACAGACAGAGAACAAAAAGTTTCTAGAAGAGAGAGGGAGACAAAAGGAGAGGGACAGAAAGGGGCTGAGAGAGAGAGAGGGAGAGGGAGTGGGACCAGGGCACTGTGCACATGGGCGGAGAGCACCTGGGCAGGGCCGGGGGAGGTGGTGGCTGGTTCGGGCCAGGGGAGGTGGTGGCTGTTTCAGGCCAGGGAGGTCAGGCGAGGCTTCTCTGCAGAGGGGACCTTTGAGCTGAGACCTGAGAAATGACAAGGAGTCAGCCATGCAAGAAATGGCCAGGCAGGGCAGGGGCTGCAGGGAGTCCCATCCCCAGCCTCCACACACTGTGCTGTGCACTCCCCGCAAGCCTCAGCCCCAGGCTGCTCGGGTTCAGGACAGTGCCCCACTCCTGAGCACACACAGGTGACACTCAGCATCCCTCAAGGCCCCTGTCTTTAACCGCCATTGCCTCTACTCCTCACCCCAACACCATGAGGAAGGAATCACTAGCCCTGTTGTACAAACAGGGAAACTGAGGCAGCATGGCTTGCCTGCTCTCACTCAGCTTGGTGGAGCTGGGATCCCACCCAGGTCTCTGCCCCACTGTCAATCACAGATGTGTCAACCAGCACCACGCCCACAGCCCCCAGAGAGCACTTTGCCTGTCTTGCCCTACCCAGCCTGTGCAGGGGACCCCTTGTCACCCCACTTCACAGATGAAGAAGCTGAGGTTCAGAAGACAACTTAGGGGCAGGCCACCAGGAGAAGGTGGGGGCTGAGATCGGCATATCGCACCCAGCTCCACTTACACTTGGCAGAGGCTGTGGGATCCCCATCCTGCAAAGTTGAGTGTCACCAGCTGTCCCAGGTGCCAGCAGGGAAGGCTCTAACAGGAGAGGGGTAAACACATCTCCAGGGACCAGGAAGGTGAAATCCAGGAGTGCAAGGAACCTCCTGCAATTCCTGCCACAGGGGCAGGGTGGGGACCACAGCATACAGAGGAGAACCAGCCTGCCTTAATGTGCCTGTGGTGACTCAGAGGCTGATCAGAGTTGAAGACGTTTCAAGAAAGGCCAGGGATTTGGCCAGGGAACCAGCAAGAAGCCCTTGTCAGACATACCAAATCTGCCGGCATCTTGGCCTTGGAATTCTAGCCTCCAGAAGAGTGAGGAATAAATGTCTGTGGCTTATAAGCCACTCAGATGAACTAAGACACCTGTGGTCCTTGGCCGGAGACTCCGTTGGGCCAGGGTCTCCTCCCGCAGCAAGGGAAGCCCAGGTGGGGACCTTCTTCTTTGCTGCCATCTAGTGTTCACATGCTGAAGCATGTGAACCTTTTCCCAAAGGAAAAGGAAAAAGACAAACTGAGAAAATTAAATCAAAGTCACCAAAAGGTAGTCTCCCCAGTAAGAAACTCATGCCAGGGCCCACGGCTTGGAACCAACCTCCTCCACCCTCCTAGTCTCAATTCAATCCCCAAGGCAACACATTGGCAAAGTGTCAGAGTGTCCCCTGATGTCCCTGCAACTCAAGCAGGGTGGAAGCCAGAAGTGTGCACAGACTGGGAACAGAATGCCAGAATTTAGCAGCTGTGGAGTCAGAGTAAAGACCTGTGCCGCCTGAGGCCCGACCTTCCCAAGCTTGGAAGAAGCAGGAAACTCTCTGGATTACTAAGTTATTGAGGGCCAGGAACAAATTATACATTAGCCGGAATAAGATGAGGTGGATGGTGGCTAATTGAATGGACTTTAAATGCTTTTAGATTTCACTGGAGAAAAGGGGAACTATCACAAAGACAATACAAACAGCAAAGTAGCACAGTTTGCCTCACACTTTGTACTGTCATTTATGTGGCCATGTCACAAAGACTGAATGTTTGGATTCATTTACAGAGAGAAAAATAGATGCAGAAAGCAGACAGGCAGGGTTCAGAACACGCATGCATTCATTCACTCATTCACTCATCCACCCATCCCACCGTCATCTGCACGTGCTAAGTGCCTGCTGTATGCCTTGTACTATGCCTGCACTTGGATTTGATGGTGAGCACTGAGGTGTGGCCAGCTCTCTGGCACTACTGTTTGGGGAGCAGGTGGTTAGAGGGAGGCAAACCATCCAGCAGACAAGGCATGTAGGCTCCTTGGGCAGCCAAAGGCAGAACAACCCTCACAGTTCTGGAGGCCCCATTCCGAAATCAAGACGCTGCCAGGGGTGGTTCCTTCTGAAGCTGTGCGGGAGAAACCATCCCAGGCCTCTCTCCCAGCTCCTGGCAGCTGCTAGCAATGCTTGGCATTCTGGAGCTTGTGGGGGTGTCAGTCCCATCTCTGTGTGTCCTGTTCCGCCTCTCACAAGGATGCTGTTGCTGGATTCAGGGCCTTAATCCAGCATGAGCTCAGCTTGATCTTTAACTTAATGACAGTTTAAAAGACCCTTATTCCAAACAAGGTCATGTTCTGAGGTCTCAGGTGGATATAAATTTTGCAGGGTACACTGTTCAACCCCCTAAACCAGGTGGAGCAATGTGGTAAATGACGGAAGATGAGGCGCATGGTGCCATGAGGTCAGGGCTCAGGGCTGGCTCCCCTGAAGGAGAAACAGCTTGAGCTGCGGTCCCAAGCATGCAAAGGTACTGACCAGGCAGAGCAGGAAGGGAGGATGTTCTGGCAGGGAGAACAACCTGGGCCAAGCCTCGGGGCAGGGGGTGGGGCATCTCCTCACTCACCCCTCCATTCACCCAGCAGCACATCCTCCATCATACTAACCCAACTCAGAGAACCACAGGGCACCAAAGCCCCGCATCTAACCCATCCAGAACATCTGCAGTCCCAGCTGAAGAGCCCTCCTATGGGGTGTATCTCACCTCCTCTGGTTCTGTGCTGTCTGGTTAAGAATCATCAGTTAGATTGGGATACTTAATTTGTGTTAGGTACACAAAGAAAACGCCCCACCAAAAGCATTTTCCACCCAAGAGTCACCTCCAGGGTGAACATTCACCGCATAAGAGACAGTAAGGTTCCTGCAAAAGAGCAGGGGCTGGGATCCAGCCCTCCGAGCTCATGCCCAGGCTTTCCCTGTCCCAGCAGCCAACAGGTAGAAGCTCCCTTTTCCATAAAAACTGGAAAGAAGCACAGTGAGGATTAGGAGAGATCGCAGAGGGGAGAGCACCGGCCCCTGGCCACATGTGTAGCAGCAACAAGCTTTGGGCCCCAAACTGGGTTCAAAAGTCTCCATCATTTCCAGGACCTGGGACAAGCCTCAGTATGCTCAAGTGTAAATGGGGCACCTGGTGCCTACCCAACAAATGGCAATCATTGATGGTGGTTAATCATTGGTTAGATGATTATAACAAAACTGTCAAACTCTGCTATGTGTCATCTTTCAAGCACACAGTCTTCAAAGACAGCATGTAGGGCTTTACTCTGAAAAGTAATTATCTCTTGATAAACAGCCTACCTTTTCCCTAAGACCATCACTGTGTGCTGTTTCCAGCAGTAATGGGACAAAAAAATACCTAAGTTTGTAAACTAATTATCTCTACTTGCTGGGATTATTCTGCCAGTGTGACAAAAGCTACATAAGTGTATGACTGTGGGGGCCTCTGTCCAGCTGTGCACCCCTATCTAACCACCAATGTCTGGTGTTTACTTCTGGCTCTGCCTTGCTAGACAGAACTCACTGGAAAGTGAAACAGCAAAACAGAGACCAGCAGAGAGAGGGAGGGGGAAGGGAGAGAGACTGATTGAATGAGACTGAGACTCAGAGAGAAGCAGAAAGAGAAAGACAGACAGACAGACAGACAGACAGAAAGGCCCCATGCTGGGGGCTGGCTATATCTCTTACATTCAGGTCCTGGAAGATGCCCCCTTTGACTCCTGCAAAGAGCCTCCCCTGTTTGCTTGAGGGAAGCTAGGCAGCCCACTCCTGACAATCACAGTTTCCTTGGTAAGATCTACTCCTCTGGACCTGCCCTGAGCCCCAATCACAGAAGCTAATGATGAAAACCAGCCCATAGTGGGTGCCCAATCAAGACTGGTTAAAAGTACTGATGGATGGATGGATGGATGGATGATAGGATGGATGGATGGATGGATGGATAAGTTAGTAGGTGAATAAACAAATGGACAGACGATGGATAGGTGGATAAATGTATGAGGGATAGATGGATGGATGGATGGATGGATGCATGGATGGAGCAGAGAAAGGAAAGGGGATGGACAGGATGCATGGGGACCCACCTGTGACATTTTTTGTGGTTTTGGAGCTTGCCTTGGGTGGCGGAGTGGGCAGCAGTGGGGGGCTGGGGAGCTGGCCCACGGATCTCTCCAGAGGTCTGGGAGGACTGTCCAGGGAGTCAGACCCAGCTAAGGCTTGGGAGAGCTCATCGGTGGTGGGCAGGAGGCTGCCAGTGTCTGCTTCTTCACCACTGGACGCAGATGGCATCTTGGCTGGTTCAAAGGCAAAGCAGAGAGTTCAAAAACGTGTTTCATCTGAGAGCAGTGGACGTAGGAGAGCAAAGCAAGAGGACGTGGTGGGATGGGATTGTAAAGAGCATACAGAGCAGTTACCTCGCATGGGAACTGACTTCCTGCAAGTTCAACTCTCAATAGAGCCATCAGAAGCAGAGAGAGGAGGATGGAGAAAGAGGAGTCATTTCAATAGCATGAGGGATTCCATTCATTTTTCTATATGAGAGGTGCATGCCACAGCTCCTACCTCACCTAGGAGCAGTGTTCACCATGCCAGGTTTTGGAATCAGAAACACCCAGGCTCAAGTGGTCTCTGCACTTACTCTGGGACCCTGTTTAAGTTACTAAGTCTTTCCAAAACTCCATTTACTCATGCATGGCATTGTGTTAACAACAGCCCCTCACAGGATTGTTTCTCAGTTTAAACAAGAAGTGGCCACAAGAGCTGCTCCTGACACAGTGTAGCCCTCCAGTCCAGCAGCTCTCATTCTTAGGTGTCTGTTTGCAGCAGCCCGAATGTCCGGCATGGCAGCCCAGGGCGGCAGCAAGGATAGGAAGGATCAACTTGGAGGAAGGGTCGGACCATCCAGAACCCTCATCCCTCCATTTCTAGCTGCTTATTCAGTCTCCTTCCACCTCCTTCACCACCACCCCTCAGCCTGCCTATCCTTGGCTTTCCCTCAACCCATCAACCCTTCCCATTCTTATTCTCTTTTTACCTGGCTTGGATTCCATCATCCCTTATTTCAGCAACAATCCGACCAACAGCCTCTGAGTGCTTTGCCTGGATTCCTTTCCATTTAACTCTCTGGAAAAGCTCCATCTGGGGATGAAGCTGCCACCTGTCTGCTCCTGCCCTTGCCTAGTATTGCAGGAGGAAAAGCCTTGTGGAGTCCAGCTCAGGAAAAACTGTCACTTTGCAGGACCTGTGGCCAGAAGCGTCCTCCTGTAGGTGCCCTGCATGACTGTTCAAACCTTTTCTTTCCTTTTCCTACCTCCAGCTTCCCACCTTTGCCTGCTCCTACCACAAAGCTTCACCTCCAGCCTTATGGGGAAACTGAGGCCATCAGACTGGGGCTCCTCTTGGATTTCTGACTTGAATGCAAACTGCTGTCCTGAACACCTCTGTTCTTCCTTCCCTCTGATCCAAGAGAGGTGGTCTCCCTGGGACCAGCACTCCCTCACCCTCTGCCCTCTCAGCACACTCCTGAGTGCTAAGACCTGTGGAAGGCACCTGGCACACATCACCTTATTCAGTTTTTACAGCTACCCAATGAGGAAGACACAAACGCTCTCCCCATTGTATGTCTGAAGGAGAAGCCTGGTGGAGTTGGAGCTTGTCCTTGGGTCACTGTATTAGCTCCTGTGGGGTTCGTTCATCTATCAGCTGGTGTTTCTGGACATACCCAGGAGCTGTTGGTGCTGTCCGTGGTGCTGAAAACAGTGGGCAGGATGGGGTGTTACAGTAGGCCCAATTCCTGCCTGCAGAGAGCTTCCAGTGAAACACCAGATGCAAATAGTGCATGCCCCTTGTGTCCCATTACCCATCATTAGTTTCTGTTCCTTTATCACCCGTGTTAGAAGTTTTAAATTCTCATTCGTAGCCCTTTCTTATGTTAAGTTCATGACAATGGAGTCCTTATCTCAGAAGGGCCAGCCCTCCTAACACTGAAGAACAAAATCTCTGAAAGCAGAGATGGGTTACGTGTTGTTCTCCCCCAGCAACATATCCTCCATCTGCACGGGAAAGACTCAGCTCTGTGTTATCAAGTTGGTCTGAACTGAGAACAACCATTACAGTTGGATCTATACTCTTTAGTTCTGCATGGATACTCACATCAAAGTGCAGTTTTCATTTTATTTTTCTTATTACTATTAAACTGTCCTCAAAAGCGTTACTTGTTAAAAAGGGTTGAAGACTCCTATGCTGTCACTATGTCATCTGAATTGTGATTTATAATGTGCAAGAGTCTACAATTCTGATTAGTTGTTTAATTTAGTAAGTTTTGCCCTGATAATAACATCAAAGTTAAGTATTTTGTGCTTTCCAGGTAAAAGTAGTTGTGAGGTTTCCTTGTTAAGCCACAGGTAAGCATGAAAATGCCCATTTTCTCTGTGTAGGCTCCAGTTATGACTTTGTGGAGTTTTCTGTCCGTGTAAATCAGCACAGGCACGTGGACACCCTCATTCCTGGGACACCACCCTCCAGAGCTCACTTCCTCAGCACCCAAGCTCATGGCCAAGACCACCAGGAATGGGATGAGCTCTCAGTAGCCAGCCCAGGCCTACTTTTCTCCTCTGAAGTTTCCTCCTGTGGGTCCCACCCCTTTTCAGATATTCATACATCTGTTATTCTAAAGGCGGTCAATGTGATCCTTGCATCCACACCCTGCTTTGATTGTTTGGCTTTACAGGACTTGTTCCTGATTGCTTCTTTGTGAATTGATCATGCTCCCAGGGGACTGGGCACCCAACACATTTCCAACAGATGTCATGGAAATGGCTCATCTGGCCTCAGTTATACAAGTATCCAGCATCCGTCCCCTTCCTCTGTGTGTTTGACCTATTTACAGATAAGTGACCTTGGTCTCCACCTTGCTGAATGAGTCTCAGTTTCCTCATCTGTACAAATATCTGCATGAAATACCCAACCCTGCCCACTACAAGGGTGGAAAGGCCAACATGAGACCCCAGCAGTGAAGGTTTGTCTACAGCTTTCAGCACTCCTCTTTACTCATCTCCTGCAGGGCCCTGGGGGCTGGATAAGGTGGCCAGCATTTGAACCAGGCTCCAAGGGTCTGCTTGGAGTTGCCACCAAAGGAAACATTACCAGGGAGGCAGAGCAGCCTCGGGTCAGCGTCCCCACTGCTGAGTCAGCCCCAGCCAGTCATCTGCATCTATCTTCTATGTCCAATCTCCACAAAAGACTTCACTAGAAAAGCACTGACTTGGGCTAGCTCCACATCCCACTGAGCTATTGACAGGTTGTCCCCCTTGGCCTGCATCACTGACTTCTTCTTTTTGGGATCCCAACGAGATCTAAAATCTGCTAATGAAAACCAAACCAGTCGTGTATACCCCCAGCTTCGGCTACAATTATCTGTTCCTTTGAAAAATAAACTTATGAAGGATGACCTTTAACACTGCATCTCCACCCAGCAAGGCCTGGCCCCCTCACTGAGATCGGGCCACCCCACCCAGCCATCCACCATCTCTAACACTTTCCCCCCTGGCTTCCTGACACACACTCTCCTGGTTCTCCCCTGGGGCCCTGGCTACCTATGCTCAGCCTCTCTGGCAGGTCCCACTGCCTGCATCTGAATCTCCACCTAGGTTGCCCCAGGATGCAGGCCTAGGTCCTCTTCCTCATCTGACCCTCTCACAGGTCATTCCCATCCACTCCTCTGGCTTCAGAACTGATCCCATTTCTCTGTCAACCCTAAATCATTCCTCTGAGCTCCAGACTCATATGTTACCAGCCAGCCACATTGGCATCTACAATCACATCCAAACCAGAGCCTTGGTCCCCAGGAAAAGCCCTCCTGAGTCTTCCCTTCCCTCTCACTCATCCAACCCTCAACTATCTTACAAATGTTACTGAACAACCATGGGATTCAGGCACTATTCTAGAAGCTGTGGACATGGCACTAATCCAGACAGACTCCCACTGTATTAGTCTTTTCTCACACTGCTAAAAATAACTGCCTGAGACTGGGTAACTTATAAAGGAAAGAAGTTTAATTGACTCACAGTTCAGCATGGCTAGGGAAACCCCAGGAAACTTACAATCATGGCAGAAGGTGAAAGAAAAGCAAGCACCTTCTTCACAAGGTGGCAGGAAGGAGATGTACCAAGTGAAGGGAGAAGAGTCCCTTATAAAACCATCAGATCTCTGGAGAACTCACTATAATGAGAACAGCATGGAGGGAACTGCCCCCATGATTCAATTACCTCCACCTGTTCTCCCCCTTGACACATGGAGATTATGATAATTATGGGGGTTATACTTCAAGATGAGATTTTGAGTGGGGACACAGCCAAACCATATCAGCCGCTTTCACCAGGTTCAGTGCTCCATGGCCCACCAGCTGTCCAGACAGACCAGATACCCCATGCCATCCTTCTCTTGTCCTCTCCACCCTGTTCCCCACCCCTTGTATCCAGTTAACAGACAAGTCCCATGAACTCTACTTCCAAAGTATTTCTCAGAAATATCCACATGTCTCCCATTGTGAGCTATCAGAACTTCTGCCTGGGCTTCCTCACCAGCCTCCCAGCTCCTGGCTTCCCACCGCAATGGAAACTCATTCTCCAAACCAGGGTTTGGCAGGCCTTTCCTGCATAGGGCCAGGTAGAAAGTATTTACGGCTTGGGCCCTGTGTCTCTGTTGCTATTACAGTCTGTTAGTATGGAGAACTCTGAAAGGCTGGCCGATCCAAACAACACCTTTCCTTGTTTCATGCCAAAGCAGATGTGCAGCCACCCTGACCCTTGGCACTGGCCAGTAGCACTTTCTGAGATGATGAGGATATTTCTTCCTGGTCGATATGGTGACCACTAGCCCCTCATGACCACTGAACACTGAACAAGTGGCTGGAGTGACAAAGAGGCTTAAATTTTCATTAATTTAAAGAGCCACATGGCTAGCAGCTACTGCATGGGGAAGGGGAGCTCTGAATTTCCCAGGACTGAGGCAATGGTCATGGGGCAACTGCCTTAAGCCACAGGGTCGAGGGTAAGCCTCTGAGGTTCCCCATTCCACTGGCCCAAGGTGGGACTGTGGGTTCCCCACCCTCCACCCTGATGGCCTTTGGACTCACCACACCAGGTATGCTCACCACAACCCTCCTCCAAAGTCTCCCCCAAAATATCCATCCTCACCACACACAACCCTCACATCCTTGGCCTGCCTGATGGCTCTAAGGACAGGAGATGGTTTTCAGCATCTCCTCCCTCCCATCTTCCCTCTCCTCTCTGACACCGCCCTCTACATCTCATGTGAGTGTGCAGCCACCGTTGTATTTTGGAATCTTGTCAAAACTGAAATTTCAACATCTGTTAATGTCTCAAGTGCTGAATCAATTTTTTTTAAAGTGAAAGAAGACATCAGCTCTGCATGTTCCCTGCATTTGGGGACCCCTCCCTTGGGGCTGGACCAGCAGAGCTGCCTCTTACCAAATGCAGTGTCACCAAAGGCTCCTACATTGTACAAACCCCAATGCAGAGGTCAGGGCTAGGAACAGAAATATCTGCTCAGCCACACCACCACAAGTCCACAACGTACTGGCACCTCTTTGCTAAGCACGTTCCACTGCCACCCTTCTGTGTAATCCTCACTTATTTTCCAGAGCAGGGGCTAATAAACATATTCTGTTCAGATCCAGACAGCAAACATTTTTGGCTTTCCAGGGCAAGAGGTAAATCAAGAATATTATGTAGGAACTTAAACAATAAGAACTCTGCCCTGCCACTTGCCTTGAGAGGGCTACCAGGGCAGGGGGCACACTTTGCAGCCAGTTACCACCTGCTGAAGACATTCTGGAGTTCAAAGGTGGCCAGCCCAAGTATGGACGTGGTGAGCCATGGTCACTTGTACTCCACCCCTGTGACACCAAGTACGTCCTTGTCTCAGCTTGAGCAGCTGGCTGTGGGCCAGGTGGCTCACCAACTCCCAGATGAGGTTCCTCCACTCAGCGTCCAGCAATTACCCACAGCCCAGACCCCAGGAGTAGCTGGAACCAGCACAGGCCACAGGCAGTGGTGAAGGGCAGCCACTAGCTGGGGAGGCAGGTGCCGGGCTTAGGGAGGGAGGCACCTCACTATGGTCTCCTGGCTCCCAGGGCCAGCGCAATCAAGCAGTGCTCCATGGCCATGCAGACACAGACATGGGCAGTATCTAACCTGCAGCCTGCAGTTTGACAACCCCTATTCTAGACTTCAGAAACCACTCACATTCCAGAACATTCTAGAAGCAGAACAAATGACTATCTCCTGCTTGGCTCTAGAAGTTAGGCTGTACAGTGTTATGGTTAAGATCAAACCCAGTCCTGCCATGTTTATGCTCTATGGCCTTGGGAAAGTGATTTAACCTCTCTGGGCTCTGTTTTCTTATCCAAAACTATGGGGCTGCTATAAGATAACAGAATGCACACAGAACATGCTCCCTGGGTGCACTCTCCTTTTTCATTAGCGCACTTGTGGGAAGGCAGGAACTCACCCCCTGTCCCACAACAAAAACGCTGAACAGAACCCTGTTCCCATTTGTTTCAAAACACCAGATCCTTCTGGCTTTGTAGGGAATGCTCTGCTGCTGGTGTGGCACTTCCTAGTCCATTTTCACGCTGCTGAGAAAGACATACCTTTAATTTATAAAGAAAAAGTTTAATGGACTCAATGTTCCATATAGGCAGCGAGGCCTCACAATCATGGTGGAAGGCGAAAGGCACATCTTACATGGTGGCAGACAAGACAGAATAAGAAAAAAGCAAATGCGGTTCCCCCTCATAAAACCATCAGATCTCATGAGACTTATTCACTACCATGAAAACAGTACTGGAAAAACCACCCTCATGATTGAATCATCTCCCACCGGATCCCTCCCACATAACACATGGGAATTATGGGAGCTACAATTCAAGATGAGATTTGGGTGGGGACGAAGCCAAACCACATCAAGCACCATCCAAATAAAACCAGGCAAAGCAAAATCGCCCCAAACACAAAAGCCCGAAGTCAACCCAAATCGCCAAAACAAAGGTTCAAGGAAAAATAATGGTCAAAATCATTGACAGTGTCCTCCTCCTGAGAGATGTGCAATATTCAGATGTATCCCCTGCCACCCACACTCGTCATGGTTGGGGTACGGGGAAGCAGCAGCCCCAAGCCTGGACGTTGCCACCTGGGTGCCAGGAGTGACCCAGGACAGCACCTTGTGCTTGTTGATGACCTCTCTCTCCATCCCCAGCAAAGTTCAAGGGAGGTTTGTTTTTTAAGAGAAAGCAGCTCACCTTTCAGGATGGCAGTGAGCACCACTGCAGAGAGCCCAGGGGCTCCCGCAGGTGTAGACCATCACCCGTGGGGCACCACATTCTGGGCCCCCATGAGGTTTCCCTGAACTTGTCCAAGGTCAAGGAGAGAAGCAGGGCCCAGGCTCCAGCACTCACATGACACATTTGCCACTCGAGGATCCAGCTTTGTCTGCCATTAGATGACATCTGTCTGTTATGGAATTACCCAAAACACAGAGCGACTGGGCCCACACATGGGCAGCTCCCCTGGGTGCTGAGGTGCAGAACGTGGGAAGAGAGCAGACAGCATCAGACAAACAGCACCAAAGAGCTGGACACCTGAGCTCTGCAGTAGAAACTGGAGACCGAGGCCCACGTTGCCTAATAGCGGCCTCAGGCTTCAACCACTCACGTTGCTGTAACTATTCCATCACAAAATTCCAAGGCCCAAAGAGCAGAAGATTAAGTCAGTAACATAGGGGTTGGCTCCAAAGACCAGGCTCTTAACCTTCATGGAAGGGGTTGCAAACTGCAACACTAAAGGCCAGGCCCATCTACAGGGATAGCCCCTGCTCAGCTCCAGTGACCCTGGCTATGTGGGAACAGGGACCCAGCGGGGCCTGAACTTTGACAACTGAAAAGAAACCGCACACGTGGATTTCTGTGAACACTCCTGATTTTTTTTTTTTTTTTTTTTATTTTTTTGAAAGAAAGAAAAAGAGAGGAAAGAAAGTGAGAGTGAAAGAAAGAAAGAAAAAGAATGTACGAGAGAAAGAAAGAGGAAGAAAAAGAGGGAGAGAGAACAGGATTCTTGTTCTACTGCCCAGG
>CAUYLG010012478.1:0-243483 GCA_963573385.1 Cacajao melanocephalus | reverse complement strand
CTTCTGTATTAATTGTATTAATTAAATCATTGTCTCTGGGTAATGGTTTTTTTTTTTTTTTTTGAACAGAGTCTTGCTCTGTGGAGTGCAATGGCGTGATCTTGGCTCACTGCAACTTCCACCTCCCGGATTCAAGCAATTCTCTGCCTCAGCCTCTTGAGTAACTGAAATGACAGGCACACGCCACCACACCTGGCTAATTTTTGTATTTTTAGTAGAGATGGGGTTTCACCATCTTGGCCAAGCTGGTCTTGAACTCCTGACCTAGTGATCCAACTGCCTCGGCCTCCCAAAGTGCTGGGATTACAGGTGTGAGCCACCACGCCCGGCCCCTTCTCTTTTATTCCACTGGAACTGTTTCTCTGGCATGAGGTCAAATGTGCTATGCCTGGGTGTGGATGCCAAAAGTCACCCCTGTTTTTTTCCCAGGCTCCAAACAAATTATTCGTCCATCTGAGCTTGGCAGGAAAGCAATCTGATTAATGTGGTTGCTCACAAAATAGAAAAAACATGCCAGGCAAGAGCACCTGGCAATGGGTGGGGACACGTGCCCAGAGTGGGAGGGGGGATGGGGCTTCAGACAGTCTTTAAGGACTTTGCAGCTTTCCTTTGAAACATGGTAGACAAAGTCCTGCAGGTCACAGCTTGTGCAGCGGCTCCTAGGGCAGTGTAAGTAGTGCAAAGAGCTCACACTGTTGTCCTCCT
The DNA here is from genome assembly GCA_963573385.1 of Cacajao melanocephalus. Taxonomy (NCBI): domain Eukaryota; kingdom Metazoa; phylum Chordata; class Mammalia; order Primates; family Pitheciidae; genus Cacajao; species Cacajao melanocephalus. The sequence goes on along the minus strand of CAUYLG010012478.1, from coordinate 242,778 downwards.
CGTGGAAAGCCCTGGACTCACCATGAAGCACAGCAGACATGGCTGTCATTCTCCATATCCTAGCACCTTGAGCAAGAGGAAAGCCCACATTCGAGAGATCTGGGCATCTAAGGCATTTTACCTTGAAGGTGACTTAACAATCCTGTCTGGCCTGCTGTGCAGCAGAATGACAGTGAGACCAGGTGCTGCAGGAAAGAAACACGAGCTGCTCTCTCAGGCTTTGTCATTCTGGTAGACCTCGGAATACCCTGTCTGGGTACAGGACAATCCCTGACCTGCCCTGGTTTCTGAGTCCCTCCTCCCACGGCAGAAGCCAGAGATTTTGTGTAGAAGGCATGAGGTGCAGGCAGGTGATTCAGGTGCTGCCTGCCAGTCAAGAGTACACAGCAGACTTCGAATCACAGCATAGTCTCTTCTGGAACACGCCTGCAGTGGCTTTGAGCTCCACTCCAGTGTACAGCATCTCCCAGCCTGATTCCCTGTCCTCCTATGGAGTCTGTGGACAACCCCATATCCTTTTCTCCTTTAACTGGCTATAGTTGCTTTCTATTGTTTGTTCCCAAGAGCACAGACTGATATATCTTCTTTGAGGAGGAAAATATGAAATCAGAAATACCAATTTCTCCTTTAAGAAGATTGTTAGCTTTCCTCAAAATGTTTGATTATGAACATTTTCAAGCTTCGAACATACAGAAACGTTGGAAGGATTTTGAAGCAGACACCCACATGCCCACTCCCTGGGCTGGACAGCTTGCAGGCCACTACGATTCACCACATGGCCAGCCGGTCACCATCGCTGCACCAATCACCCATCTGATTTTTGAAAAATAGCTTTTTATCAACAAATGGTATTTCTAGTTAGATCTGTTAGGCTAAGACTAAAAGTTCCAAATCAGGTCACATTTTCTAGATGGTTTTCTTTCTAACCTTGCAAGCTATTAAGAGCAAAAACAAAGGCCAGAACACCGAAACGGACGAGAGAACTTGCCTTTATTGTAAAGTACACTTTTGGAGTTGTGTTTTTTTCCCAAAGCTTGTGCATCAGTGTCTGGGATAACTGCATAAAATGACAGGACAATTTCCTGGTGAGAGGCAGTGTGTTCTAGGTAAGAGCAGAGCCGGATCCATGCCTCACTGTGTCCCTGCTCTGTCCACACGGCAGCTCACGCAAAGGCAGGGTGATTGTGCGGGTGAAATGGGTGGATTGGCGTCAAGCACGTGGAACAGCACCTGGCACATAGGAAACGCTCTGTAAGGTTCCTGGGGAGATTAACAGCAGTTCATAAACTGATCTGTTGATGACAATGAATGGGCAGGAGCCTCCGTTGCTTTATTCTCTTTGAGTCGCTTATTTTCTAGATTCCTAAAAGTCTCATTAGAACACCTAGTGTTTAAACCATTTCAAAAACACTTGCTTTTCTACTTGAGTCACTAGTTCATGAAGCGCTTCTTCTGGTTTGCTGAAACCGAAATCGGCGGCACAGCTTTTTGTTCTGCTTTGATGGATTGTGGGGAGATAAGGCTGCAGAGGTAGGCTGGGGCTGGGTCACTGAGGACTTTGAATGTCAGTGGAAGGAGCCTCTCTCCTAAGGGTAAAGGGACCACTTGTCTTTCAGCATATTTGACACTAGCAGCTGTAATAAGCACACACATGTGTACATGTACAGACACTACACGTGCATGCATATGCACATGCACAAATCACATATGTGGCTTAACACAACTTTCTTTCTCCTTTGTACAAAGCCCACTGTGGATATTGCAAGTTGGGACACTATTTTACAAGTGAGGATTCAGGGATCCCTGCTCCTTCCATCTTGGGAGCGCCTCCTCACTTCCATCCCTGGCTCCAGTGGAGTTCCTGCTGTCGATGTGGTCTTCCCACCCACTACGCTGGCCTTGGGCAGAGCCTGGCACAGCTGGGATCCTCACTAGGACTACATTGCTGCGCTGCAGACTGCTCCAGAGTCCTCCAGAAACCCCTAAGTGTCCCTGAAAAGATGAGCCCCTGACTGTGCTCTCAGCTTCAAGCAGCCTTGGTCGATCTCTCAATCCCCGTGGATACTGGGAAAATCTAGTGATGTGTTCAGAACTCAAAGAGCGGTCTCTGGCTGCTGCTTTTTGTGGAAGACAGGATCCCTGAGTGGGAGGGCCAGACACCCTGGTTCCTCTGGCTGCAAGCAGCTGGTGGATTTGGACCTTCTAAAGTTGCCCTGGTCTGCATGGCCTGCCTTATCCTCTCGCGTGTCACTGTCTGACTATGATGAGTCTCACTCGCTCCGCAGAGCAGTGGCTTTCCAACCCTAGCCAGCACTAGAGTTGCGCGTTGACTTGTCAGGACACAGATTGCTGGGCTCCACTCCGAGTTTCTGATTCCAGAGCGACGACTGTAAACTTGCTTTTCTAACGAGTTCCCAGCATTTTTGATGCTGCTGGTCTTGAGACCACACTTTGAGAACCGTCCCTCTAGAAAGTGTGATCCCTCCGCAGGAAGGAACCAGGGCTATTTTTGCTCCAAAAGCATCCGCCCTGCGCGCCCTGTTCAGTGCTTGATACGTGGTGAATAAACCAATCAGGATTAAAAAAAGGAGCCGGCCCAAGTGCGGAGTGATGAACCTCAGAGGAAGAAACCCGCGTTCACCAGGCCCGGGCCTGGGCCAAGCGCAGTCCTGGCAGCGTCAGGGGGCACACCGCGCCGGGAGCTCAGATCTGGCAGCAGAGCCGCGCGCCCTCCCCGTCCAGCGGCCCGCAGGCCCTGCCTCCACGCGCCCAGCCTCCGCGGCCTTTGTGGCGTCACAGCCGGCCTGAAGAATGGTTGCCTTGGAGACGTAAACCCAAGAGCCCTGCTCCTGGAGTTGAGAACTGCCGCGCTGAGGCTTCGGAGCGAGCTGGGGCGGTCAGGGCAGGTGCGCGTGAGGCCGGGGAAGAAGGGGCGCGCGGGTTCCGTGAGGGCGCGTGGGGGCGCGGGCGGGGGTTCGAGACCAGGGCCAGAGGGGTGCGCGTGGCCAGGAGCATACCTCGAAAGACGCCTTGCAAGGCTCCCCGCCCTCTGCTCGTATGCCACTTGCTTGACGCACAACCGTCTACCATCCACCTCTCTGTCCTACCATCCCTGTGCACCTTGCTGTGTGGCACGGGGTTGGGGGGGGGGGCGCTGGCAGAGTGCGGGTGTTAGGAGACGACCCTGCGAGCCCCAGGCTCACCCAGTTAGGGGGCTGTCGCAGGAATACTGCTGGAATGGCAAAAGCCTAGAGTGGGGGAACCTTGGGCCCCTTCCAGAGGCAGCCCCTCCTGACTGACTTTGGGCACCTTGCTGAATCTCTGCTTTCTCCCTCGCTAAAATGAAATGAATGAAGTTAAGGAGTGCCAAGGGTATGTCGGAGCTTGGATGAGCAGAAAACAACCCCTATTCTCATGGAGCTCACATTTTAGAGAGAAATAGACCGTGAACAGATTTTTAAAGTGATAGTGGGAATTGCAGAAAAGAAAATAAAGATCACACAGGGGTGGGGAGGAAGAAATCACTTTGGATGGGATGGTGAGAGGTCTCTCTAAAGAGGTTTGACATTTGAGCTCAGAATTGAAGAGAAGGGAGCCCACCACCCCAGCTGGGTATGGGAGAATATATTTTGGCTGAGGAGGCCGAAAATGCAAAGGCTTAAGGCCAAGATCGATGTGTTATAAGAAACAGAAGTAGGCAGCTAGAGCCAGGTCCAGGAGGGGAGAGTGGACCCTCGGGTGGAAGAGACAGGGAGCAGGCAGGTGTCCCCACACAATGAGCCCTCGCAAATGCTGGTGTCAGCCACCCAGGGCAAGGGAGCTCTGGGCTTGGGGACCACCTGGCTCAAGCTCTGTGTCACTTCCCAGTTGAGGATATCCTTTTGAAGAGGAGGAGCCTTGCATCAATCCCCTGGGCCTCAGCTAGGATGTCTGAGATACCATCCACTATGGTCTCCAAGAACATGACCAATGACAGTAAGTACTGGGCCAGGGTGGGCGCTCTCAGAGGTCAGAGGCAGCCTCGGAGCCTGTCCAGCTCCCTCATGGGTTAAGGTGGCTCTAAAGCAAGCACTAGGCAGGAGTCGCAGATCTGCCCTCTTCCCTTGAGACAATGTGTATGGGTTCCCTGCGGCTGCTGTAACAAAGCACCAAACTGGAGGGCTGGAGCCACAGACATTTGTTTTCTCAAGCTCTGGGGGCTGGATGTCTGAGACCAAGTTTTCCGTAAGGCTGGGTCCCTCCAAAGGCTCTGAGGGCGAGCCCGTTCCAGGCATCTCTTCTGGCTTCCAGTGCCTTGCAGGTGATCCGCAGTGCTCTTTGGCTTGTGGAAGGATCACTCTCATCCCAGTCTTCCTGCCCATGTGGTGTTCTGCCTGTGTGTGTCTGTGTCCAACTTTCCCCGTTTTATAGGGACCCCATCACGTTGGACTGGAGGCCCACCCCACTCCTGAATGGCCTCAGCTTAGTGAATTACAGCTGCAAAGACCTTATTTCCAAACAAGGTAACATTCTGAGACAGTAGGGGTTGGGACTTAGACATATGAATTGGGGTGACGCAATTCAACACACAACAGACCATGAGCAAGGTGTTACCGTGAAGGTGAGCTTCTCTCAGTGCCCCTCTGACTACAATGCCACGGGGGCCCCGAGGAGGTGGCTAGCTGGCACTAAGGCCTGGGTGAAACATGCCTGCCCTAGTGGAATTGCATGCATCCCCCAGGATCTCACACAGGGAGGCTCTGAGGGAGGCTGCCCAGACCCATCTGGGGCCCTTTAGCTTTTCTATTGGAATTTAATTTGGTTTTGACCTGGCAGAGTATTCCATGGTTCAAAATTCAAAAGTGTGTTAAAAGCGCCTCATTGTAAAAAGCCCCTCCCACCCTGTCAAAGACACACAGTGTCCTCTCCTTAGAGGTGGCCAGTGTCACCTGTTTCTTCTAGGCTCCCAGCTCGTTGCACATACAGGCAAGTGTGTGTAGATGGGGCTCGTTCTTTTCTTACACGGAGACCACACAATGAAAATCCTGTCTGCACCTTAATTTTTTAAATTACCCATACATTATGGAGACGGTTACTTAAGAATACATCAAGAATTCCCTCATACTTTTTGTGCTTTTGAGCAGAATAGTAATCTTTCAGTGTGGCTGTATCATAATTTATTAACCAATTCCCTGTGATTAGCTTGTTTCAGAAAGTGTGCTGCTATAAACAGTGACCCCCACCATTACACTTACACAAGCAAACGCTCTCTCATTCTCTTTTCTTGCTCCAGAGTAAATTTTAAAATGGAGAAAGGCTAGAATAGGGTTAAAAAAAAAAAAAAAGATAGCTTTGGCCAGGCACAGTGGCTCACATCTGTAAACTCAGCACTTTGGGAGGCCAAGGCGGGCAGATCATCTGAGGTCAGGAGTTCAAGACCACCCTGGCTAATATGGTGAAACCCCATCTCTACTAAAAATACAGAAATTAGCCGGCGGTGGTGGTGGGTGCCTGTAGTCCCATATACTTGGGAGGCTGAGGTAGGAGAATCGCTTGAACCCGGGAGGCAGAGATTGCAGTGAGCCAAGGTCACACCATTGCATTCCAGCTTGGGCAACAGAGCGAGACTCCGTCTCAAAAAAGAAAAAAAAGATAGCTTTGAAATGTTTATAGATAACAAATTACTCTCAATATGCCCATAAAACAATGCAGATAATTATGCTACCGCAGGACAGTTGAAGGACAAGTAAACTATATTGATTTGTTTATTAGTATGAGGGGAGTGCCTAGTTGGGGTACCCTATGACCCTATGGCTTGGTAGTCCCTCGAGATTGGTTGAGGGCCTGTGCATTTGTGAGAAAACCAGGCCAGACAGGCAGAGCTGGGATCCGCAGCCAGGGCCAGGGGGCTCAGGGTCAGGCGAGTCAGGGAGGTTGGCATGGGCAAGGTGGGCAGGGGCCTGTCCAGAGGCTCCAGTCAGGAGTACTGCTGTGTGCTGTGTCCTGGGGTTAGTTGCAGGAGCTGGGACAAAGGTAGGGGCCAGGATGCCACTGAGCTACCTGGAGTGAGAGGTTTGGGGATGCTGAACCAAGTACATATAGGACCCCAGCCTCAGCCAGGGGGCCCAGGGCAGGGGCGTGGAGGCCAAGTGGGGAAGGGCATTCTAAGTGGCCGGCCATGCCCAAAGGCCCTGAGGTAGAGGTGAGTGTGTCGTGTTTAAGGGAGAGACAGGAGGCCAGCATGGACCCATTGGTAGGGCCTGTGGCCCAGGAGGGCTGTTGGGCTCTGCCCAGATGATGGGAAGGATTTAAGAGGGAGACTGCCTAGTGTCTAGCTTTACAGCTTTTGTGATGAGGATGCTGTTCGCTAAGCCTCGGCAGAGGGGCTGGTTTAACCCCAGCTTCCCTTGAGACCTTGAGCAAGGCCTCTTCCCTGAAGCAGAGGACAGAGGGCACCTGATGGATACCTTGGCCAGGCTGAAGAGTCAGGGAAAGCCAGAGTGGACCACAGGCCTCCCCATTAGGGCGGGCAGGGGTGGGGGCTGCAGGAGCGCCCAGAGCTCTGGCCCCATACCCTCAGCACCTAGCCCAGTGCGGGGCCAGTTCCAGGAGAGGGGCCTGTAGCTGGTCCCTCTGGGCCAGAACCCCGCCTGAGTCTCACTGGAGGTGTGAGGGGCTTGTTCCTTGAGCGGCCAAATATATTTCCCAAGACACCAGGCTCCGGGTACAAGACTCCAGGAGGAGTACGTTGGGACAGGCTTGCCCCTGCTGAAGGAGCCATGCGCATATCAGGCCATGATGCACTCCTGGTTTTCGCTGCTGCCTCTCAAGTCCACATCCCCCATGCTGGGAGCATCCAGAAAGGGCATGGGGTTGCTAAACTCACAGATGGCCAGGCCTTCCCCCTGCCAGTTCTGGCTACGAGGGATGGGAAGGGCTGGAGGCAGGAGTTTCATTTGGCAATGTGGAGAAACATGGTCTTCAGAAATCTAGCCTTCATCTTGGGCCATCCAAAGCCCAGCCTGGTGGCCTCATGGGCAGAGTGCGCCATCCACACATGCAGCCCACATCAGGCCAGTCAGGGACCCATGATCATTTCACTGATATTTTTTTCAATGGCTGAACCATTTTACACTTTCACCAACAATGTAAAAGGGTTTCAATTTCTCCACATCCTCGCTGTGGAAAGTAAAAATGATCCTCTTCAAAGTTTCCTTTCTTGTTAAAGAATAAATCATAAGTGTGCTAATAATAATAACTCTTTGTTAAACCCTATCCTATGTAGCTGTTAGACATGCTTATAGGCACATAGTACATTCTATGTCCTTGTACTTTAACCAAGATATCTGTGCTTGATCAATTCGACTGTTAAAACCTGTGCATACTTTGCAAAGTTCTCGTATTGTGTTCCTCAGTTCCATTAATTCACTAATATTCCTCTCTAAATTGTCTATTCTCTTGAGCATTTCATCAAACCTTTTTTCAAGGTTCTTAGTTTCTGTTTTGCATTGGGTTAGATGCTCATCAATTTTGACAGGATAGAACACTGGCTAAGGTCATCACCATGACATCAAATCCTTGTCATCTTGTCCATGCTCACCTTTGTCCCGTTCTGTTCAAATGGTTAGGAGTGTGACTGTAGGAGCCTGGCCAGCAGAGTTTTTAAACAGGCTGTACTGTTTCCAGCTGAGTGACTTTGGGCAAATTACTTACCTTCTCTAAGTCTCAGTTTATTCATCTATTTAATGGGGATAATAATAAAATCTATCCCACAAGGTGATTGTGAAGACTTAATGAAATAAAGTGTCATCACATCAACTCAGTTATCTCAGTCTGGTTTGCATCATTTTAACAAATCAACACAGACTACTATTTCATAGCCTATGGTCAAAATATCACAAGATTTATTTTATATCTAGATGCTCGATTACAAAATCTTATCCAAAGTGTGGATGTGAGTGTGTCTATGTTTGTGTGTAAACATCTTCCCTTCAGATTTTCTGGCATGTATTTTTTTTTTCAAATAATAAAAATGATAGCTCACATTTGTGAAGTGCTTACTATGTGCCAGGCACAGTTCCAAGTATTTTACATGTATTTTTAATTTAGTCTTAACCACATGTATTGACATATAAATAAAATGACTTGAATTATCCATCATCTGAAACATTTATCTTTGTGTTGGGAACATTACAATTCTTCTAGTGATTTTGAAACATGCAATGAATTATTGTTAACTATAATTTTCCTGCTGTACTACTGAATACTAGATAACCACATTTTATTATTACTATTATCTTCATCCCCCTTTTATATTGAGAAAATGAGGCCCCAAGAGGTTCAGGTGACTCTCTTGAAGGGACACAGAGAGCAATGGGCAGTGGTGTCTGGCTGTGAGCCCAAGCAGCCTGGCTCTGATAGCCATATTCTTAATCTCTGCACTAGATGATCCCTTGGATTTCAATGATAACTGCTGTGTTTCATTACAAATGAAACTATTTTAAATCACTGTCTTTACCTAGAAAGGCAGGATTTGATTATATAAGCAATATTTTATGATTCTGACAATTTCTATTTTTAAGATATTCTGCAATGAATGGCTCTGACTCAACTCTTTAGACTGTCAAATGTCCTCCATATCACTTCCCCGTCTTAGCATAATTTTAAATCTTGCATCTCTTCCTTTTTTCAGAAGATTACTTATCAATGTACCCCTTTTCCATATGCTATCCCAGCTGCATTTTAGTTTGATGTAAAATATTTAAAAACTTTCTTTTTCTACTGAGATGCAGTCTTGCTCTGTCACCCAGGCTGGAGTGCCATGGCATGCTCACACCTGTAATCCCAGTACTTTGGGAGCCTGAGGTGGGTGGATCATGAGGTTATAATTTCGAGACCAGCCTGGCCAACATGGTGAAAAACTCTTAACACCACTTAGACTCACCCTATGCACACACATCATCACTACCATTTATTCCACATATATATATTGAGTGACTATGATGCACCAGATGCTATCCTAGGTGTTAGGGATACAGCAGTGGACAAAATAGGCAAAACCCCTCATGAAAGCTTACATTCTAGGGAAAGACAGAAAATAAATAAAGGAGGAAAATATAATTAGTATTTTAAGAGGTGAGAACTACTAAAAAAGAAAAATAAGGTAGGAAAAGGAATCGGACATTGGAACAAAGACCTGAGAAAGGAGAAAGCAAGAAATTCAGATATCTGGGAGAGAAACAGTGTTTTCAGGTGGAGGGAACAGTACATTTAAAGGTTCTGCAGCAGGATCATGCCTGGCATATTTAAGAAAACAGCAAGAAGGTCATGATGGCTGGAGCAGGGTCAGGGAAAGACTACAGGCAAAGTTGATCAGAGAGGTGACAGGGATATATCAGTCAGCTTTGCTGCAGTAACAAATGACCCCTACATCTCAGTGACATACAATAACAAACATTTATTTTTTCTCATGCTATGCACTGTGGTGTGGATGAGCTGCTTCAAGTCTTCTTTTTCTGGGATCCAGGCTGAAGATGCAGACTCTGTTTCACACATGCCACTTTCACAGCAGAGTAAAAAGCAAGAGAGCTAATGGAACTGCATAATGCTGCCTAACTTTCTCCTTGGCACTGACATATTGTGCCTCCTGCTCACATTCTTTTGGCCCAAGCAAGTAAGTCAATCCTGATAATAGGGGAGAGATTCTCTGCCTGGTTGGCAGTAGGTGGGAATGTATGATCCTCTTACCCATAAGGGAGGTAATAGCTGGGAATGATATAATTGGAAACAACTATATAATATACCACAAGAGGGGCTAGATCATGTATTAGGACTTTGGCTTTCACTCTGAACAAGGTGGGGAGTTACTGGATGGTTTTGAGCTTAGAAGTTACTTTACTCAATCTGTCCCACAATTTAAGGATCAATATGGCTGCTGTGTTGAGAAAAGACTGTAGCAAGGAAAGGGCTGAAGCAGGAAATCCAGTACAGAGACATTTAATAATCGATGGGAGAGATGAGGGTGCTTAGATCAGGGAGCTGAGAGTAAGATGGGAAAGGTGATTGGATTCTGGATATGTTTTGTTAAGTAGAGCCAGTAAGATTCATTGGTTACAATAATACAGTATCCATGCTGTATTATCCAAACTAGTCCATGCCGTATTAGTTTTCTCTTAATGCTGTACCAAATTACCACAAATTTTGTGTCTTAAAACTATACAAATCCATTATCTTACAGCTTTGTAGTTCAGATGTCTGATACAGATCTCACGGGGCTTAAACCAAGTGTCAGCAGGGCTGCATTCCTTTCTTTCCAGTGCCTCTAAGAGAGAATTTGTTTTCTTGCCTTTTCCAATTTTTAGAGCCCACCATTTCTTGGTTTGTGGCCCCCGCCTCCAACTTCAAAGTCAAAATGGAGGGTTAAGTCCTTCTAACGTAGCTTTCTCTGACCTTCTCTTCTTTCTCTCTCACTTTTAAGGACCCTTGTGACTACATTGGGCCTACCTAGATAATCCAGGATAATCTCTCTATATTAAGGTCTGCTGATCTTAATTACATCTGTGACTTTACTTCTTTGCCATGTATAGTAACATATCCACAGGTTCCAGGAATTAAGAAGTGCTGCCTTAAAATTAAACTTGAATATAGGTATCAGTTTATAATCATCCCCCAAATAATCAAAGTAAGCAAGTGTCCTGTTCTTTACAAATGCTATTATTAAATGCTCTGTAGGTAATTTGAGTTTCCAGTTTTCAAGGAAAAACAAAGTCAAATTTTCAGCAATAAATTAGGCACCAAAATTGGAATGTGCATTAATGCATGCTGCCTTACCTGAACAGCTCATTTACTACTTTCACAAACATTAAATGACTTTTGTCTAAATTACTGTCTAGTGACTAAGGGCAAAATGACCTAGTGACTAGTGACCAGATACTAGTGACCAGGTTGTTCTAAAGGGTTTTAGAGGTCTTAATTCTTCTTCATTAAAAACATTGTATCTACATTTCTAGGCACCATAGATAGACACATTCATAACCTAAGTGAGCCAGGTGAATATAGTCTAAATTGAAAGGAAAATGATTACTTTGGGAGTAGCCACCTTATATTGTATTTCAGTTTCAGGCAAAATTTTGCAGTTTATTTTAGTAATTGTAAATTATAAAAATCCTACCAACATTATGTCTAGAAAATAAATCACTTTTAATTGGGGGTATCTAAACCAAATGAATAATATACTCTGTATAATTTCAATAAACACATTTATTCAAGGTTTTCTTAATGCAGATCTTTCTTTTTAAAAACAAATACCTGATAAAAGATATTACTTTCAAATTACAGCAGGGCTTTCTGAAGTTTTTTTTTTCATAAAATTAAGTGAATATTTCATAAAATGAATGTGTTATATTTTCTAAACTTTTTTCGATTAAATTGCTTATTAAAATATTATGAATACATATCAAAACCACATTGAGATACCACTTCACACCAGTTAGAATGGCGATCATTAAAAAATCAGGAGACAACAGATGCTGGAGAGGATGTGGAGAAATAGGGATGCTTTTACACTGTTGGTGGGAGTGTAAATTAATTCAACCATTGTGGAAGACAGTATGGCAATTCCTTAAGGATCTAGAAATAGAAATACCATTTGACCCAGCAATCCCATTGCTGGGTATATACCCAAAGGATTATAAATCATTCTGTTATAAAGACACATGCACACATATGTTTACTGCGGCACTGTTCACAATAGCAAAGACTTGGAACCAACACAAATGCCCATCAATGATAGACTGGATAAAGAAAATGTGGCACATATACATGACGGAATACTATGCAGCCATAAAAAATGATGAATTAATGTCTTTTGCACGGACATGGATGAAACTGGAAACCATCATTCTCAGCAAACTGACACAAAAACAGAAAACCAAACACCACATATTCTCACTCATAAGTGGGTGTTGGACAATGAGAGCACACAGACACAGGGAGGGGAACGTCACACACCAGGACCTGAGGGATGGGGGGCTAAGGAGGAATAGCAGGGGGTGATGGGATTGGGGAGGGATAGCATTAGAGAATTACCTAATGTAGATGACAGAGTGATGGATGCAGCAAACCACCATCATGGCACATGTATACCTATGTAACAAACCTGCATGATCTCCACATATAACCCAGAACTTAAAGTATAATAAATAAATTTTTTTAAAAGATTATGAAAATTGTTCAATACCTGATCCTATGTTACTAAGATTACTTTGAAATGTGCATAACATTTTTTCTGTTCCCAGCTGAAATCAATTTGTAATTATTAAGAATAGCAGAAGAGCTATTTCATCTACTCCTAAAATAAAGGTTGTGACTAACACAGTGGCTTGTGTTTTGACTAGTTTTCAAAGCATTAGAGCTGACTGTATTTCAAAACAGAAACTGTGGAAGGTAACACTCAGAAATGTTTAAGCACTTTTATTAAAAATATCTTTGATATTAAAACTACTTATTTTCTTTGTAAATTAATTTATCCATTTCAGAATACCTTTTGAAGTATATAAAATAAAAGTACTTTGAAGTACAAAGGTCACATTTTCTAGACTCTATGTTAACAGCAAGATACATTAGAGGTTGACAAAAGTAGGTACTGGGTAAGTCCTCTGCATAACAGATCAAAACCGGTGACGGTGTACCACTTGATCACGAAGAATACTGCATTCACAGCCGTCTATGATCTGGTTCCAAACTAACTCTCTAAATTGCCCATAACTATATCCTTTTATGATGCTTCTATTATTCAGGAGGTTAACTACTATAGATGAAGGCATAAGTGACATCAACTAAATTGTCATAATCCAGTGATTTAAGCAGCTATTAATCTCCTGTCTTCACTTTATTCATGTAATGCATTGTGAAAGTTGTCAGAATCAACATGGAGACACTTGTTTTAAAAACCCTGAAAAACAGAGCCACGGAAGGCCGTGAAGGGAGGGTATATCACAAATGCCTGATAACGAGAACTATCACAAAAAACTACAAAATCACAACCTTGCATAAAGGCCATTGCCACTCTACACAAAAAAAATACTTCTGGAAGGACATCTGCCTAGCAACTGCCTGTCCAACCTCAGACTGGTGCCAGTCTTGTCACTGATTCTGTAGCCAAGGATAACTATCTTAAGACAATTACATAATCCTCCTCATTTTTCCTTCAAAAACCTTTGTCTTCTTTTATCTCCTTGAATATGCATATAGTTTACTACCGCACACATCTTCCCATTGTAATGCCTGCATGGTGTGGAGCAGGAGCAGCAGGAGGGGTGGCAAGGAAGGGGATTCTCCAGAGAGGGAGAGGAGAAAGTCCTGGACTGTTTGGGAATGGATGGGAACCGTGTGAGGGTGGAATAAAATTGGAAAAGCTGACGCAGTGAGGCAGACTGTGAGGGTATCGATGGCCATACTTATGAGTTTGGACTCTATTTTGTTTTGCAAAGTCTGGTGTGTACACCACCAGTGCAAGACTGCCTTGCAATGCTTTTAAAAATGCAGAGTCCCAGGCTCACCCTAGACCTGCAGAATCGAAAGAGGTCCAGCAAATTTGCATTTCAAATGAGCTCCATTTCTACAATTTGGAAGATAATGTTACTGCGAACGATAGGGACCCACAAAAGTCATTATACAGGGAAGAGATGCATTTTTGGAGAGTTCTGGGATTGGCCTCTTGAGTAGTTGTTCTCGTTAGACAACTACTTACAGTCTGCCTTACTGCGTCAACTTTTCCAGTTTTATTCCACCCTCACAAGGTTCCCATCCATTCCCAAACAGTCCAGGACTTTCTCCCCTCCCTCCCTGGAGAATCCCCTTCCTTGCCAGCCCTCCTGCTGCTCCTGCTTCCCAAATAAACATTTTATTTTAGAGAGTCCCCCTCTCTGTTTGCTATCTAGGTTGACAGCACATATCTGTTTACATACTCCCATTTGTTGCCTGTGTGTATGTGTGGCTCATTCCCAGTCAAGAGATATTGATTATGAAAGGACTTGTAGCACTGGCACCTTCTCTTTAACTGGGTTCTTCTTTACAAAAGTCTTATCTTCCCAGGTCTTCTTCAATTAGCTGACCTCATCTAGGTGGCCATCATCCTCTTTTCACTTCCCAAAGAATTTATAAGCTCATCATGTTTGTCTTCCATCTTTTTATTTTTATTTTATTTATTTTATTTTTTAATTGAGACAGAGTCTCGCTCTGTCACCCAGGCTGGAGTGCAATGGCACAATCTCGGCTCACTGCAACCTTCACCTCCTGGGTTCAAGCAATTCTCCTGCCTTAGCCTCCCAAGTAGCTGGGATTACAGGTACCCACGACCACACCCAGCTAATTTTTTTTTTTAGTAGAAATATTGTTTCGCCATGTTGGCCAGGCTGGTCTTGAACTCCTGACCTCAGGTGATCTGCCCACTTCGGCCTCCCAAAGTGGGATTACAGGCGTGAGCCACCATACTTGGCCTTTTGTTTTATTTTTAAGAGATGAAGTCTGGCTTTGTTGCCCAGGCTGGTCTAGAACTCCTGGCCTCAAGCAATTCTCCTGCCTCAGCCTCCCAAAATGCTAGAATTATAGGCATGAGCTACCTCTCCAGGGCTATCTTTTTTTAAAAAAAACAAACAGATTTAGAATAAAACCCAAGACTAACATCTTGGACCTCTGGTAAATGTGTCTCCAAGAACTACTGATTCTCAGTAAATCTTCACTAAGACCTGATTAAGCTTCAAGATTCTCCTGGGCCCTTCAGCCCTATTTTGGAAAGCATACAACATCCACCCCTAGAGACAACCATTCCTACAATGTCTCCTATTAGGCTATACTCTTGTTTCTTTCCCTCCATACCTATTTCCACTTCTTTCCAAGATTGGATATTCACTTATTTAAGTAGATACTATCCTATTACTTCTTCCTTCCAAATATCTCCTGAATTCCAAGCCCTCCTCTCCTACAGCATCCTTTGGTTCAGGTCTTTAACATGTCCTCCAAAACTGGAGCCCCAACCTTGCTTTGTGCCATGAAACTTTGGCAGCCTGGTGAAGCCCATGCATCAGATTACAAACCAGATAGATTACATGGAAACATAGTTATTAAAATGTTTTTAAAATTATGATATAATAATGTGTACTTCTCTAACACATTAAATAACAAAATCTAGCAATGGTTCTAATAAGTACCTTAATTGTGAGGTAATGAGTATAAATAATATATTTACAACCTTCATAATGTAATATGAAAAGAACTATAATTTGCTGGCAAAGTACTACTGTGGTTTGTTACCAAATGTATACATTTCAATTGGTGGTTAGTGAAAATATATACGTAATTTTAAAAATCCACAGATTCTTCTCCCCTAATCCTCTGCCCTAAATCATGGACACTTAACCAGCCTCTCTGCCTTTGTTCTAATCAGAACAACTACTCAAGAGGCCAATCTCAGAACTCTCCAAAAATGCATCTCTTACTAAGTCTCTTCCCTGTATAATGACTTTTGTGGGTCTCTATCATTCACAGTAGCATCATCTTCCAGATTGTAGAAATGGAGCTCATCTGAAATGCAAATTTACTGGACCTCTTTTGATTCTGCAGGTCTAGGGTGAGCCTGGGACTCTGCATTTTTGAAAGTATTACAAGGCAGTCTTGCACTGGTGGTGTACACACCAGACTTTGCAAAACAAAATAGAGTCCAAACTCATAAGTATGGCCATCGATACCCTCACAGTCTGCCTCACTGCGTCAGCTTTTCCAATTTTATTCCACTCTCACATGGTTCCCAACCATTCCCAAACAATCCAGGACTTTCTCCTCTCCCTCTCTGGAGAATCCCCTTCCTTGCCACCCCTCCTGCTGCTCCTGCTCCACACCATGCAGGCATCTCTCTGCTTGCTTCAATCTTATTCATCATTCAAGGCCAATATTACCTTTTTCTCCAAAGCCTGAAGCCTCCCTGACTTCCTCACTCAGGCTGAAACAATCTTGTTCTCCCTGACACTTTCCGATCACACTAAGCGTAATTAATTATGTCAGGCCTTTGCAAAGGCAGGGAGCTTCAGACTCAGAGCTTCCTGAAAGATTGTTGTGAATTCATTTAGCATTCACCATACAAAAGAAGGAGAAGGTATTGAGCAGCAATTAGATACTAGGTAAACTAGTCACTAGGGGAATAAGACAATGTCCTTACTTTCAAAGAGTCTGTGTTCCCTGTTCATCTTCCTCACTCTATCTACTCCAGCCCTTTCTAAACAGTCCTGAAGTAATCCATTTAAGCCCACATTAACATTATATTCTTTAACCCCTTCCCGTAGACGGAAAATCAGAATCATGCTGTTTTGGCATTCATTCATTCATTCATGGTTTATTGAGTTCCTACTATGTGCTAGACAATATGATAGCCACTGAGTATATATAACATCGGAACAAGACAGTACATTCCCTCAAAGTTCTTAGAGTGTCGTTCACCGCTCTTTCGTTGCTATTTTTGTCTCCCTCGCTAGGCTGAAAGCCTTCTGAAAGCAAGGAAAGACTTGTACTTTTTGTAGTCTTCACTGCCACTAGCCCAGCACGTCGCTGACACAGCGAGTGTTCAAATACCCTTGAAAGAGTGAGTAAAAATACTTGTTTTCCACACCCCCTTTCCCATTCAGATTTTTCCTTACCTGATACTGCTGAACCGAAAGAAAAGAGCCTCTTTGCAGTGCCCTTGGGAAAAGCTCCTTTGAAAGCTGGACGTGGGAGTTTCACTCTCCTCTCTCAGAAAAGCAAATCCCAAGGGCACAACTGCAGCTCCTCTGCCGACTGTTGCTAGGACGCAACCGTCGCTGAGAAAAAAACAGGCGATTCCTCTGCAAGATTGACAAAGCACCTCTACCAATACAGTGTCCGCTCCCTAACAGTCTCTTTCAAAGCGACTTGTGATTGGTTGCCACGTTGTGACGTCACTTAAAGCGACCCGGGTGAGGCCCGCAGTTTTCCACCACAAGGAAAGAGTTTTCTGGCTTAGGTATATTGATGACAGTGGCCTGGCCTGACCCCAGGTCTGACAGGCTCAGTCCATGCTTCACATCCACCGCAATTTCACCCAGAGGAGAATTTTTTTGGGGTGTGGACCCTAAGAACCAGGACAGAAGATGTTAAGGCTGCCCACTCAGAATCCTTTCAGGCAGCTTTCCTGCCTACCCCCTGCAGTGAGCTGGGCCCTCGTGTGGATTGGAGAGGAAGCTGCGCTCCACTGGGTGTCGTGCGCGCCCCAGAACCCTAATGGGTTACATTTCCCCCTTGCCAGAATAACTTTCGTTTAGAATTTGACTCAAGGTATGAGACTCCGGGGAAGAAACGAATCCGTGAGTAACCCAAGGTTCATTTTATGTGATTAGGAGTCCTATGGGATTCACACGGTGAAGCTTAGCTCTCTGAACACTGTTCTCCTTTCCTTTAAAAAATAATTATAACTGCCTAATTTGTAAACTGGCAGAATTTAATAAAGTAATGTAATTGACTTCTGTAATTGGTTTAAATTACTTTTTACACCCAATTTAAATAAAATCTTTAATTGAGAAGAGGCTGATCATTTATAACGTATGAGAGTTTAGGGGCTGGGCAAGGTTGCTCACACTTGTAATCCCAGCATTTTGGAAGGCCGAGGCTGGTGGATCACGAGGTCAGGAGATAGCATCCTGGCCAACACGATGAAACCCCATCTCTACTAAAAATACAAAAAATTTGCCAGGTGTGGTGGCGCGCTCCTGTAGTCCCAGCTACTCTGGATACTGAGCCAGGAGAATCGCTTGAACCTCGGAGGCAGAGGTTGCAGTGAGCCCAGATCATGCCACTGGACTCCAGCATGGGCAACAGAGCGAGACTCTATCTCAAAAAAGAATACTAATAATTATTATTATAACTGCCTAATTTATAAACTGGCAGAATTTAATAAAATAATGTAACTGCTATAATTAGTCTAAATTAATTTTTACATTCAATTTAAATAAAATTAAATTGAGAAGAGGCTGATCATTTATAACATATAAGACTTTAAGGATCCTAAATGAAGATTTTTTACATGATGTGTAGAAAGATCATGGAGAGTCTTTCAACTTTCTGAAGGATTTGTGTTCACAAATTGCAAATAAATTTTACTATGCAAATTATGAAGGGAAAGAAAACTAAAAAAGAGATACTGTGTACTGGAAGATTCGTTTTCCCCTGGGCTCAGTCTTGAGTCCTTTTCTCACTCTTCACACTCTCCAGTGTCATCAGCATCATATCCCTTAGCTTCAGTCATTACCTCTAAACACACCAGACTTCCATTTCTACATTCTCAGCCTAACATAACACTTACATTCCAGGTCTGAATTTCCTCTAGCTACCGGACATTTCCAACTACCTGTCTGGTTCAGTTCATGTTGTTTAATAGATGTTAAATAAAGATTAAATGGAATAAATGAATGAATTACCATGGCACCACAACTTAGCAGAGCCAAAGTCAACTCATTATCTTTCAGAAACCTTTTTTCTTCTTTATTTCATACCATAGGTAATAGTATCATTGTCTATCAGTTGCAAAACTAGAAATCTGAAAGTCATCCTTGACTCCTCTTCTGCCCACAGTCAACACGTCACTAAGTTCTGTCATTTTTCTTTAACTGTCTCTCAATCCCTTTTCTCTTAGCCATCTTCTGCCTCTGCTTTATTTCAGATGCCTTATCTCTCACCTAGACAGTAGCAATAGTCTTTTGACTTGTTCTCTTTCCCTTTATTTGCCAAGTTGCCACAGAATTTTCCAAATCACAGATTGAATCCTGATATCACTCTGCTTAAATATGCTCAATCTGGCATATGAAACCGTGAATAAACAGGATTCTGAAAGACATCAAAAATAAATCTGGAAGGTAATTAGTTATTTTTCTACCTCATTTCCTGCCTCTGTCCCCAGCCTAACCTACATTTTAGTCCAGTGCTTCTTAACTGAAGACCCTTAAGTGACAAGGAGCAAAGGAGCATGAAATCACAGGGACCGGGAGTAGTAGGTTAACGGAAAGGTTTATAACATGAAATTGACTTCTGCATGGAGATATATTTGTTTCATATAAAGAATTTATGAAGTTTTTGCATTTGGCTCTGTAATGGATTTGTGTTTGTTTCCATTTTTTAAAAAAAATGTTTAAAGCCACTATTAACTAAAATTGACAGAAAATTGAATTAACACAAAGAAACCTTAGGCAACTGTGACATGCTCATCCTGTGGTTTTGCACAGCCCCTGACATACTGCTGTGCAGATCCAGGGGTTTGTGGGTCTCAGATTGAGAGCCAGAGCTCTTGTTACACAGCTCCTGACTAGTCCCCTGTGCTGTGCTGGTTTGTAAGTGTGTGTCTGCTCATCCCACTGCCTCCACTTCTGTCTCTACCTCCATCTGTAATGCCTTTCTTCATCCTCATTACTTGGTAAAAGACTATGTATTTTTCAAGACCCAACTCAAATGTCACCTTCTCTGTACAGCCATACAGGTACTCAGTAGAACACTTTTTCCTCTGTTTTTCCATTATAGCAGGTATTACATTGTGTTGCAATAGCTTGTTTACATAGATATCTCCCCTTCTAGACTTTAAGGCAGGAATGGTGTCTCATTACTCTATATCTCCTTTGTAATCTTTATATTACACTGTGATATAGTGTCAAACAGGTTTGTTGTTGTCGCTTAGGGGATCTCACTATGTTGCTCAGGCTGGTCTTGAACTTCTAGGCTCAAGCATCTACCTTTGGCGTCCCAAAGTGCTGGGATTACAGTTGTGAGCCACCATGGCTGGCTGGACATAGGTATTTAAAATATGTGTTTAATTATTTAATTGATTTACTATTCTTGGAAGCAAATCTAAAAGAAGCTCTCTAACAGAAGCTTCTTTGTATTTTTTCAAAGAATTTGCTTTCCTTAAAAAAAATTATAATGCTTCACAGTCAGATTTAAGAAAGTAAGAATTATAACCTTGTGATGTGGCTGAGACACAAGCCCTTCTGTAATCTTTTCTTTAGAGACACGCCAAGGGGATATCCATTTGATGGAACGAGTCATAAGTCATAATACCAAGCAAGTTAAAAGTTAAATTGGAAATGTTTAGAAATTTCTTCATATTATAAATTCATGATTGATTGACCATCTGCTCTTTCATGGGAGTGGTCAGAAATGACATATCTTCGTGGTAGCTAATGAATATGTGCATGCTCTTCCAGGGGAGGTTGAATTGAATTTCCCTGAAACTTGAATATATGTAAAAACTAGTTTTAGTTTTATTGATTGAGTGAAAATCTAAAGAGTCAAGAAGTCATAATTTAAAATATTTCTCTGATGTCTTTAAGGACATCTTGATAAGTTTCAGATTGGGTTTACAAAAGGATAATCTCATAAATTGATATGAGGTAGATTTTTACTACTTATTATTTTGGTGAATGACTCTCTCACCCTTTTTATGGATTTTTTTTAAGAGGTAGCTTAGAAACCAGGGGTGGAGGATCCTATTTTATGCCTGGAATGGAGAAGTATTCTTGTTTGAGCCCTAAACTGCTGGGATTACTACATATTTTTCAAGTGCCTGGAGAAACTACCACAACCTATTGCATGAGGAAGTGAGAAGCATCTGAAGAGTACTCTGCTTCCGAAAGGAGAAAAGAGACAGAAAAACCTGACCCTGGGACAAATATTTAGCTGTTGGAAGAAAGGGGCAATTGTGGCAATTCTAGAAAAAAAATGGACTAGAACACCAATGAGAAATTAGAATCTGTACAACATTAAGTTAGGAGAAAGGCATTATTACCACTGCACAGAATGGCTTGAGTCTACTGGGGACTAAGAAGGACACAGGCTCCAAGTGGCTCCAGAATTGCTGGCCCTTCCCACAAGAGAAGGCAGGACCCTAGCACTCATCTGCAGTCTGCAGGCAGCAGATATCTCCAAAAGGGCCAAAGCAAGAGGCATGGAGGTAAAAAATGGGGCCATGTGGTAGCAGAGCGGACTTACTTTTGAGTATGGCTGAGACTTCACTCCCTACACCCAGAATAATTGGTGGTGGGAGAGTCATTGTAAGGTAGTGATAGTCCTACAATATCATCAAGCATGAAAAGCCAGTAAATATCAGTTCTACATGTATAATTTGTACTGTCTTTAGAGCACTTAGAATATTTTTTAAAGTGAAGTCACTCAAATAGTATTGTATTTAAATTAAGGAAATTATGTTGAAACCTAAATTTGTTACTTTCTGGATATGTGGCATTAGACAAATTATTAAACTGTCTAAATCTCATCTGAAAAATTTGGGATGATAAATCTTTCATTAGACTCAGGCCAGATAAAGGGCAAGAGCAACCACATTGAGCAACTAAAGATGAGGGCAACCAATGCTCCCCTAAGGAGCATTCTTCAAAAGATACCAAATTTCCATGTAGTGAATTGCAAATAGATTGTCAGTTAGTTTGGGTTTCCACAGGGAAATTTTTACATGTCATAAGAGACATAAATGTCTTTTTCTCTCAACCAAATAGCCTCAGATTGGAAATCAAATCAATGTTGAAAAGTTTTGCCATGTAAAGGTACCAATCATGCGGGTCAACCAAAAGGCAATACTCCCATTCCTGAGTTCAGCCTGCTTTGATACCTACATTTTGATTTAATTTTTAAATTTTTTCAGATGGAGTCTTGCTTTGTCACCCAGGCTGGAGTGCAGTGGCATAATCTTGGCTCACTGCAACCTCAGCCTCCTAGGTTCAAGCGATTCTTGTGCCTCAGCCTCCTCAGTAGCTGGACTTACAGGTGTGTGCCACCACGTCCAGCTAATTTTTTTGTATTTTTAGTAGAGATGGGGTTTCACCATTTTGGCCAGCCTGGTCTTAAACTCCTGACCTCAAGTGATTTCCCTGCCTTGGCCTCCCAAAGTGATGGGATTATGGGGATGAGCCACTGCACCCAGCCTGATACCTACATTTTGAACAGTTCAGTACTCTCCCTAAAATTTCTCTAGTTTGGAAAAGTATGTGTTATTAAGTCATTTCAAATGTAAGGAAAGAATATATATGTTTGTTAACAGAAACCAGTTTTTCCCTATTTCCACTAGATAAACGGTGAACACATTTTTAAGGGGTATTAGTATGAATGGATGCCAAATTACTAGCCTGTCCAGATTGCCCACAAATATTAATCTGTCCCTTCCTCATAGCATTGCCATGAAAAACCAGAGAGTGCCTCAAATGTGGCATATTCTCAGCAAATAGTTGTGGAACCAGAATTAATCAAAATTCTGTTCAAAATAAATGTATAGACATTACCTCTGTCCTTTGGTGACTATTAAAAGCAGATCTGAATATCCAACTGTCTACAAGACATTTCCACTTTGATGTCTAATACACAGTTACCTAAAGCCTGGCCTTTGCTTCAATGCTAGCCAGGAAATATTTACTACTAGACCACTAGTTTATGAAATAACTGTTACCTATCTGTAATAAAAGTAGTTCTGAAATTGAGTGTTTAAAAACTTTTTAGCAAATGGACACAGTAACTTTATGTTATGTATGAACAAAATTGAGGTTTGTATTTCAAATGTCCTTATTTCATTCTTTTAGCAATTTATTTGTGTTGTAATTTTACAGAATTATTAGTCTGTGAAAGAAATGAAAACAAAACCAAGCAACTAACCCTTTAACAGATAGTCTGAGAAGCACGTAATAGACATCTCAAATACACATTAAAAACTGAACAGCTGGTTCTACCCAGATACCTGCTCCTTCTGCCGTCTTTTCCATCTTCGTTGGTGGCAATTTCATCTTCAGGGTCATTCTGCAAAAACTTAAGAGTCATCCTTCACATGTCTTCTTCTATCCTTCACACTTTTGGAATATATTTTCAACACTGCAGTCAGAGGGATGCACTTTTAAAACAAGTCATATCATGTCACTCCTCTGCTCAAAACCTTCCAACAGCTCCAATTTCAATCCATTTAAAAACCAAGGTCCTCACAATGGCCAAGGTCTAGCATAACCTGGTTCCTGTTACTAGCTTCATTTCCTACCATTATTCCCTGCAGCTCACACCACTGCAAACATACTGGTGTCCTTGAGGTTACTCAAACACACTGGGCATGCATCTCCTTTTTTGGACTGCCTGTTCCCTCTGCCTGGATAACTTAACAAGATATCCTTCAAGTTTTTGCTAAAATGTTAACTTCTCACCAGGCGCGGTGGCTCATGCCTGTAATCCCAGCACTTTGGGAGGTTGAGGCGGGCAAATCACGAGGTCAAGAGATAGAGATCATCCTGGCCAACATGGTGAAACCTCGTCTCTACTAAAAATACAGAAAAATTAGCTGGGCGTGGTGGCACGCGCCTGTAGTCCCAGTTACTCGGGAGGCTGAGGCAGAAGAATCCCTTGAATCTGGGAGGTGGATGTTGCAGTGAGCTGAGATCACACCACTGCACTCCGGCCTGGTGACAGAGCGAGACTCCGTCTCAAAACAACAACAACAACAAACAACAAAAAAAGTTAACTTCTCAGTGAGGCCTACTCTCTATTCTTTTTAAAATGCCAGCTTCTCAGCACTCCTCATTCTCCTTTCTCCACTTTATTTCTACTTATAATATTTATTACCTTCTAACACACTATGTACTTATGTTTGACTGTTTTTGTCCACTAAAATGTAAAGTCTACAAGGGCAGGGATTTTTGCCATGCTTACTGCTCCTGTCCCAGTGTCTAAGTCTATGTTGGCATATAGAAGCTTTGCCACAAATATTCATTAAAGGATTTGGAACAACCACCTTGTAGAGTAATTTGGCAGTATATATCTGAAGCAGAATTGGCCACAAGAAACAGACCTCTTGGACACCGAACTAGGAAGAAAGAGGTGTTTTTTTATTATTACAGCCGGGAGCCAGGAGACATGTTTTTGTCTTAACTGCCAAGCTCACCTAACAAAGAGAAGCTCTGCCTTTATATGGCTTATACTCTAGATACTACATGTGAAAGGATCTTAGGTTTACAGCCTTAGAAATTGCATGTGAAAGGGTCTTGGTCGATGGAGGAGTGGGGTGGGGGTTTGATCTTGTTTAAGTAAAAACAATGTCTTCTGGAGAGATTCCCCCATACCATGTCTGCTATTTTTAGGAAGGTGATTTAGGAGGTACCAGTCGGCCAGCCTTTTCTTCTATTGAAATGCAGCATGGAAGTCAAGGGGGAGGTGATCCTAGATGCCTGGGTCTCCTTCCTCATATTAACTAAAAATGAATACCTCCTATAATCTAGCAATTCCACTTCTGGATATTTAACCTAGAGACAATTTTACACATGTGCATAAGGAAACGGTTCATGGATGTTCACTGCAGAATTTTTTTTTATAATGGCAAAAGATGGCAGCAACCTAAATGTCCATCAGCAGTGAAATGCATAGAATATGGTATAGTCAATAAATTAGCATAAAGCTGCTAAGATAAAAAAAAACTTGAATGAATATAGCTTAAGACAAAATGATCAGGTAAGTATTAAAGATGAGGTACAGAGCAATGCTATCTTTATAAACAAAATCATGCATGAATGATTTCTATATATAATGGGAACGTTTATTCAAGAAAAGTATTACAAATGGACTGAAATGATTCACATCAATTCATGATAGAAGGTTGCACTTGGGGAGGTTTGGTGTATAAGTCTATTCTCAACACTGCTATAAAGCCACTACCTGAGACTGGGTAATTTATAAACAAAGGAAGTTTAATTGACTCAGTTTCACATGGCTGGGGAGGCCTCAGGAAACTTATAGTCATGGCAGAAGCAGCAGGCACCTTCTTCACAAAGCCACCAGAGAGAATGTGTGTGAAGGGGGAACTGTCAAATACTTATAAAACCATCAGATCTCCTGAGAACTCACTCACTATCATGAGAACAGCATGGGGGAAAACACCCACATGGTCCAGTCACCTCCCACAGGGTCTCTCTGTGGGGATTATGAGGATTACAATTCAAGATGACATTTGAGTGGAGACACAGCCAAACCATATCAGTTGGTTCACTTTATAATGCTTTATTTATCATAAATTAGGAAGACCAAAAACAAAAGATAATATAAAATTTGTTCAATTGTGGGGGTTGTGGGCACTGAATGGCATTAATGTATTGTCATTTTTGTACTTTTCTGTATTTGAAATTTTCTCAAAATTAAAAAAAATCATCTTCTAGACTGTAAGATCCTTAAGGACAGCAACTATGTTTTATTAATATTTTCATTGACAGTATCTAATACCATTGCTGGAAAATAGGAGTCTTCAATAAGTACTTGCTGAATATGTATGTGTTAAAAAAATAAAAATTTTATTGAGAAAAAAAGAAATTAAGGGGAGAAAGATGAAAGTTACAGATGTAAGAAGACAGAAAAGTAAAAACTATTTTGGATTTTAAAATGTGTGATTTAACACCCATGCTACCTGACACTTTCAGCTGAGCTATGTTACTCCAAAACAGATAGGAATTTTGAATATGAAGATAAGGATGTAGAAAAAAGCTCCCTTTCATCCAGCAGATACCAAGAATGTCATAGAGATCTATTGGCTTGAGATTCAGGAAAAAAAAATTGGAATTCTTGAAATCGTAAGTTATTTTGTAGTTTTCACAACACTTTACATGTTTTAAAAACATAATGAGTAACCATAATAATAAACTGAATGCTAAAAGTTTCAGAGGTTTCTTTTGGTTTAAAAAAGATAATAAAAGCATGATTTATTATTATCAACCAATATACTGAAGAAGACTATATATTTGATCACATATGATAATGATCACTACCTGTCTTAAATATTTCATAGTAAAATTATTAAAAGAAGAAAGCATTAATACAAAATAAATTATAAATAAAAAATTCTAAATTTTAAGAAGTAATTCTTCAAATGACAATTTAAAACACATAAAACAATTTCCTTATCTGATAGATTTCATGGTTGCTTTGTGACAGATATTCCAGATGAGAGAAAATTTCTCTCATTCTGCACTTGATGTTGGTTTACTTGTTAAACGTGCTTCCAAAGTATTATCAGATTGCACACTGGGGTATCTGTTGCTTTATATAAGCTAATTTACTTTAACAATGAAAGTATTTTGTTTTACAAAGAACTATACCTTTAGTGAATATTCAAACTCTGGAAAATGCAGAAAACAAAATTGGGTATTCAGATACAGTCATGCATAGCTTAATAATGGGGATACATCCTAACAAATGCATTGTTAGGTAATTTTGTCATTGTATGAACATGATAGAGTGTACTTACGCCAACCTAGATGGGATAGCTTTCTTTATACCTAGGCTATATAGCATAGCTTATTATTCCCAGGCTACAAACCTGTACAGCATGTTACTGTACTGAATACTATAGGTATCTGGAACACAGTGTTAAGTATTTGTGTATGTAAACATGTCTAAATACAAAAAAGGTACAGTCAAAATAAGATACAAAAGATTAAAAATGGTACAGCTGTATAGAGGATTTACCACGAATGAAGCTTGCAGGACTGGAAGTTGCTCTGGGCGAGTCAGTAGGTAAACAGTGAGTGAATGTGAATGCCTAGGTCATTACTGCACACTACCGTAAAACATAAACACGTACACTTAGACTACGCTAAATTTATTTTAAACATTTTTCTTTCTTTAATAATAAATTAATCTTAGCTTACTGTAAGTTTTTTACTTTATAAACTTTTATTTATTTGTTTATTTATTTTTGAGACAGGGTCTTGGGTCTGTTGCCCAGGCTAGAGTTCAGTGGCACAATCATGACTCGCTGCAGCCTCTACCTCCTGGGCGCAGTGATTCTCTCACCCCAGCCTCGAGAGTAGCTAGGCCTACAGGCACATGCCATCATTCCTGGCTAATTTTTAAAAATGTTTGTAGAGATGGAGTCTCCCAGTGTTGCTCAGGCTGGTCTTGAACTTCTGGACTCAAGCAGTCTGTCCGCCTTGGCCTCTCAAGTGCTGGGATTAACAGGCATGAGCCACCTTTCCTGGCCTAAAATTTTAAATTATTTATTCATTTATTTTTCATTGCACAATGGAAATGGTATGAACTTTAAAAATTTTTAAACTTTCTTTTGTAATAACACAGCTTAAAACACAAACACATTGTACAGCTATAAAAAAATTTATATCCTTATTCTACTCGCTTTTTGCTATTTTTTAATTTTTTTAAACTTTTTTTTTTGTTAAAAACTAAGACACAAACACACATATTAGCCTAGGCTTACCCAGGGTCAGGATTAACAATATCACTGTCTTGCACCTCTACATCTTATCTCACTGGAAGATGTCCGGGGCAATAACAGGCATGGAACTGTCATTTCCCATGATAACATTGTCTTCTTCTGGAATACTTCTTTTAAGGCTATTTGACAGCTAGCTTTTTTTTCTTTCAAGTAGAAGTATACTCTAAAATAATGATAATAGTAAATACGTAAGCCAACCCCATGCTTGGTTACTATCATTGTTAAGTATTATGTACTGCACATAACTGTACATGCTACACTCTTATAGACTGGCAGTTCAGTAGATTTATTTACACCAGCATCTCCTGCAGATAGATAAGTAGATAACACATTGCTCTACAACATCATCATGGTGACATTATTACATCATTAGGTGATAGGAGTTTTTCAACTCTGTTTTAATCTTAGAGGTGTTGTATAGGTAGTTCGCTGTCCACCGAAATGTGTCATAATAGTAATATACCATTTGGATATTCTAGCAACATCAAAAGCACTACATAGAATCATATATTGAGGCTGGGTACGGTGGCTCGTGCCTATAATCCCAGCACTTTCGGAGGCCAAGTGTCTCTACTAAAAATACAAAAATTAGTTGGGCTTGATGGCATGCACCTATAATCCCAGCTGCTCGGGAGGCTGAGGCAGGATAATTGCTTGAACCCAGGAGGTAGAGGTTGCAGTGAGCTGAGATCGTACCACTGCACTCTAGCCTGCCCAACAGAGCTAGACACTGTCTTAAAAAAAAAAAAAGAAAAAAGAAAAAGACTCATATGGTGAAATCACCAATGTAGGGACTTTTTTTGCTTCCAACACTTATTTCTTGCAATACTGTTAAAAATTAGCACAATATATTCGTATAAATGCATTAATGTTTATTTGCAAGAATGACTCACTGACAAGTCCAGAAACACACACTTATAACATTGTAAAAGATAAAAGCAAGATTGACTGATTAGATCTCAACTGCTTCTCTTTTATGCACTCCTCTCCTGCTTTCCAGAAATGTTTATGTAAACCTTTGATGTCAGTGTCTCTTGTTTCTTTTGACTTGGTGTCAATGTATTCCTTTAAGCCAGTAACATCATTATGTTGATTGTTAAAATTTAATATTCTCCTTTACATTGTTTTAACATCTTGTCAGAAGTAAATTGACCATATATGTGTGAATCTATTTCTGGATTCTATTTTGTTCCATTGTCTATATGTAGTCTATATGTCTGTCTTCATCAGTACCAAGTTGTCTGGCTTACATAGCTTAATAGCTATAGGTAGGATAAATCCTCCAGTTTTATCTTTCTTTTAAAAAATGGCTTTGGTTATTCTGGATTCTTTGCATTTTCTTCCATAGGAATTTTTAAATCAGGTTGAAATTTCTTCAGACATTTTGTTGAAATTTTCATTGAGATTGGGTTGAGTCTATAAATGAACTTGGTGAAAACTGACATCTTAACAATATCAAGTCTTGTAATTTATGAACATAGTTGATGTTTTCATTAATTTAGGTCTTTCAATAAAAAGGAGGAATCAGCATGTATAAGCACATCACATATGCCTGTTATAGTAATGAGTGCTTTACATGCAACATATTAATTAAAAATCACCATTCCTTTTATTAGCTAGTTTGTACATAAAAGTAAACGGGGTTAAGAGAAGGTAAGTGACTCCCTAGAGTTAAGTAACTCGGGCGGCCCCTCTCAAGGTGGACTGTCCCCCTGTAAATAACTCCCTAGTTATCCAATAAGTGGCACAGAAGGGAATTTGGGCCCTTATGTGTGTCTGACTTCCAAAACCTGGCTTTTTCTATTGACCGGTCTTCATAACTCAGCTAAAACAAGGGTTAAGCAAGGGCTATCATTTATGACTGTGAACCTCTCCAAAGTTCAGATTGTTCCTGAACAATCAAGCATTTCAAACTCTTACCATCAAGTAAAGAGATAGCATTACATTGTGTGTGGGATTATGGGGATTAAAGATTACCTTATATTTTCCAAATTGCACTTGAGAATTGACTGTGCCAATTATATCCTTTTTGGGTATCTACCTTGCTCACAGTATGTGGGATCCAGGTTAATGAACAGCATAAAATTACTGTATCCTGTTGCAAAAAATATATTTCCATTTATAAGTAATCATGCAAACTGGTTTAGGATTTGAAAACAGGTTTTAAAAAAGGTTTGACAGGTATTGACCTCATTTCAGGAATACCCTAGTAGGGAAATTCAGTGACCTTTACCAACTTACCCGTGGCCAAAAAAATAAGTAAAAATTAAAAGTCAGAACAAATCCAAAGTAATTATAATTAAAATTAACCAAAGTTCCTGATCCATTCCTGATAAAGGGGTATTAAGGTTTAATATTTAAAGAGAATTTATGAAGAAAAAAATTATGGTTCAAAGTCTACTTCAGGTATTTCTATTTACATTTCTTGGAAAAGCTTCCCAAGGCTCTTTCTGCCCCAGCCGCCAATCTTCAGAAGAATCTAGTGGACTATCCACTCATTTCACAGCACTTGTTTGAAACTAGAAGACCCAGGGAGGGAACAAGGTGCAGGCTTGAAACGCTAAGACATTAAAGATTTCACCTTGTTTGCAAAAACCAGAATGGGAGGCTGCAGCCGGGCTTCACACTCACCGGCGCTAGGCGCTAGACATCCGGACCCGCGGAGCCGGGCAACCACCTGAGGGGCCTTGGCCAGGAGGGGTGGCCCTCGCGCGCCAGCTGCAGCTCCTGAGCAAAGCCAGCAAGCCCCAACAGAGCGGTGCGGGTTGCTCACGGAGAAAATGAGGAGCGTGATGGGGTGAGGATGGCAGAGAACGGGCTCAACGCCGGCTTCCTTCCGACGGGCTCCTGCGCCCCACCTGTGCTCCTGAAAGGCGGCCCCCGATAGGGCGCGGCAGGAACCAGAGCCAGGAGGAGGGTCACGAGTTAAAGCAGCGGGGGCGGAGGATGCGCGGGCGGCGGTCGGGGCGCTAGTTCTCGCGTCTGACCCTGGGCGGAGCGGGGCTCGAGGTTGCTGGAGCCGCGCGCTGACTCGCCCTGCGCCCTCGCCGCGGTCACCGGAGCTGCGGCCGCTCCCCGCTGTCCCCCAGGTGAGCCCGCCGGGCGCCGCCCCGGGGCGTCGGGTGTCGCGGGAACAACACCGGCAGCGCGCAGGGAGGGCCCGGGAGGCCGGGAGGCAGCGAGCCGTCGGGGACGCGGCGGGAGGCTCGGGCCGGGCCATCGGCGCCATGGAGGGCGAGCGGGCGGGAGCTGGGCACGAGATGCAGCTGTTCCGCGCCGCCCCCGCGCCGCGCGTATTAGGTCAGTGGAGGCTCGCCCCCGCGGGGCCTGCGCGGGGCTGAGCGGGTGGGGGGCTCTGCTCCTTGGTCACCCTCCAGGCCGCTGCCCACTGGGGAGCCTGCGGCCCTGGCTGCGAGGGCTGGAAGCCACCCCGGCCCGGAGCTCCTGCGCTGGAAGGCTTGGATGCCGGCCGGGTCTCGAGATGGTCCTAACGCGCTCAGGTGGCCCCTCTCAAGGCGGACTGTCCCCCTGTTAGAGGTGGGGGCGGCTGGAAGTGAGGGCTCAGGCCCTGGTCCCTGCGCTGGCTGAAAGCAGCCGCCAGCTGGGCTGCGGCCGTCTGAGCTCAAGGGCAGTGCCCGGGGATGGCAGCGACCGCTTTGGGACAACGCAACCCTTCGGCTCTTTCTCCCGCGGAGTACCCGACAAAAGTCTCAACGCTTAAAAAGAAAGAAAGAAGGAAAGAAAGGGAAGAAAAGAATGGAAAGGAAGAAAGACCGGAGAGACCAGTTTTGTGTCTGGTGAAGTGCGAAAGCGCTTCTGAAAAAACTGCATAACTTTCTCGCCAACTGGGAGGCCTTTACTACATGTATACACACTCCCGGGCTTTCTCCAATTTTCTACAGCTCACTTCAATCAAGCTTCTGCCCGCCAGGAATAGGTAACCTGTGTGTGTCCGTTATCTGCTTCTAAGAGCATCTCAGGATGGCCCCTTCGTCGGGTCGCCTCTCCTGATGGGGCCGTTCGCCCACCCCTGCCTCCCGCGCCAGCGCTCTGGGTGAATGTGGAGGGTGGCTGTGAATACCTCCTTCAGCTGTTGGGGGTCCCGACCGTTTGCAGTTTTTAAAGTACACCCTCGGAAGGGCTTTTCAGACTGGGTAAAGCTAACGTTTACAAAGTCAGCTGCCGGTCCTGGTGAATGAAATGTCTTTCTTCCAGGACAACTCGTTGTGATGTGGTGAATAGATTAATGC
This sequence comes from Cacajao melanocephalus, assembly GCA_963573385.1. Classification (NCBI taxonomy): domain Eukaryota; kingdom Metazoa; phylum Chordata; class Mammalia; order Primates; family Pitheciidae; genus Cacajao; species Cacajao melanocephalus. Next base: position 211,242 of record CAUYLG010012478.1, on the reverse strand, counting down.
TGATTAGCTTATTTTCTCTTTGTTCCTGTGGGTTACTGTTACATGGTGTGTGGCTAGTGTGTTTAAAGTTTAATTTTCCCTGTATCAAAGTGGAAAGGGCTTAATGTCAGTATATAACTCACCAACATGCTTGATTTTTTTTGTGCTATCACAGCTGAACATGCTTGATTATTAACAGCTTCATCATTACGTTGGTGTTCATATGCAAGCTTCGGTCAACATGAAATCATCTGCGTTTTAAGTTCCATAGATAAAGTCTCCTTAAATGCTGTTTAAAATATCCTTCAAAAATTTTTTTTAAAGGAAAAAAACTGCTGAATGAAAATCCTAATGTATTAATAACTTTTTCTTTCCTTTATGACTTTAAGAGTTACTGCATTTATGCTTTGACAGGCATTTTAACACATACACATATATGAGCCATACTTTAATGAGTTATAATTATTTCATTTTGAAGGTACTGTGTATGCTATACAGTAAATATGTTTTATGCTTCATTCAGCAGTATCCTTATTAATCTTTTCATTAATCAAGAGTTTAAAAACCTTCCCCATGGCTATTTTTATACCCAGTATCTATTGTTCGGAGACGTTGCGTTTGCTAAGAATGTCTGAATTGGAATCAGAAGTGGGAGTCTACACTTGGAAATCAGCATAATATCTAAACAGTGACTTGTCAGATATTGTATGAATGCAGGTTACAGTTTTCCTCCTTCATTGCCAAGTACAAGTTATTAAAATGTCGAATAAAGCCTGCCTTTCTATTCTGTATGGAAGGACCCTACTCACCAATGGTGGTTTACAGTATTTTATTTTAAACAGATTTCCATAGTATAATATCAATCTTAGTCTGAGGGAAAACCCAAGCTCCATCCCAGTCTCTGGAGTGACTTTCCGTCACTTTGAAAAAGCTGCTTCTGAAGACAATAAAACCAGCCGAACTCTTCAAACGCACCCCTTTCCCAAAATAGGTATGAAGTACTTTGAAAATATGCTATAAATATAAGGGCTTCAATAAAAAGTCGTTACAAGTGATGCCACAGATTGGGAATTAGGCTTAATTTGAGTGCCTACTTTCCCCGGTGTAAAACAATTGTGTTTCCTGAGGCTCATGCTGCCCCTTAAGCACCTTATTGGCTTTCTAGGAATCTGCTCTGTCTGCTGTGGGTGTTAGGTAGGTGAGTCTGCTTAGCGCTAGACTCTATGCAAAGCCTGTGTTTGCCGTTTCATTTAATGCTCACTGCAGTCATAGGTATTTAATTCTGGCTACAATCATAGAAGGGTAGATGTTGTTATTCCCATTTTGCTGGAGAGGAAACAGGCTCTGAAGGGCTAAATGATTTCTCTGAGATTGCAGAAATGTCAAGTCATAGAACCAGAATTAGAAACCAAACTGTGTCTTGGTTCTTTACACTACACCCTGCTATCTTTAACTCAGTGGTTTGAAACATTTTTGATAATCTCTGAAAGTTTTAGTTACTTTCCAGGAAAAAGTATCCGCAGCCACATATATGAAAGTTTGCATATAACTTCAGGGTCCGTCTACCCTCTGAAGTCCTTCTTCAGGCCCTCAGATCTCTGATCCTGCTCTAACTATACTGAGTGAGGCAGAAAATATATACATCCTATATATATGTACATATAATCTTTTACTAATGGGAGCAGCCCCTGAATTTGGTAATTATTAACTAGGTGGAAATTCACTTCGTAATTAAAACAAGTAGAAAAGTAATGTCTAACATCAGAGCTGATTCTGTAAACATCTAAAATGCAGTTTAAAGCAGTGGTGCTTATTTGAAACCAGAACTTTTGTTTGGGCTTCTTCCTGCAACAGCAAAGAATATGGACTTGTGTCTTTACTCACTAAATGGAAATGTTGGTGGTGATTGTTTTTCCTCCCTAGAGATGGCAAATCCTGAGGTAGTTATAAGTAGCTGCAGCTCTCATGAAGAGGAAAATTGCTGCAATTTTAACCAGCATACATCTCCATCTGAGGAGCTTCTATTAGAAGACCAGATGAGGCGAAAACTCAAATTTTTTTTCATGAATCCCTGTGAGAAGTTCTGGGCTCGAGGTAGAAAACCATGGAAACTTGCAATACAAATTCTAAAAATTGCAATGGTGACTATCCAGGTAAGCATCTCAGATCACGAGTTCGGTGAAAGCCTCTTTTAATAACAAAGAGAACTATGGACAGTGGATTGTTGGGTTTTTTTTCTAACTTCTAACTATATGCATAATATAGAGAAATAACAGATAAGAAAACATACAATCTTAGACCCTTCTGTCTTCAACATTTGTGAAAAAGTTTGGCGGCTTTTTTCTTACTTTTTTTTCTTCTCATCTTTTGCTAAGTTATAATTTTAGTCACATAATCTAATTAGTTTTCAGGAAAAGAAAACTAATATTTGGCTTCCAATGAAGAGGTTCAGCTGGTTTCTAAATAAGCCATGGAAACTAGTGTTGTCCAACATTAGGACTTTCTTTTCCTTAGTGGTTAGTTTTCTGAGAATTTCTCTCTTCAGAAACTTCAAGGCTTCCTGCTACAGGCAAATTCTTAGATTTTCACAGCCCTGTGATCATGAGAACCATGCAGCGGAAGAATGTGGAGTTAACTAACAGAAGAGGAGTGTCAGGAGCTAGTGAAACACAGGATCTCTTTTTAGTTCAAAGGGAGCTTTTGAATCTCATTTCCTTGGCTGCTTTTAACATTTTTGGAGGGGAGGAGGGGGAACCATATTTTGTGATTGTTTATATATACTGGCTGTGATTTATTCTTACGAAAATATGTTTTCCTGTTGGTGAGAGTAATTATCTCTTGCCAAAAGCAAAAGGACAAAATAAAAGCAGATTTTAATGAGAAAAGTAGATGTGATAGGTTTATTTTTATTATTACGTACTCTTCTTAAGTTGGTGAAAAATGCCTAAGTACATAAAAAATTGGTATTGAAGGAGATATTAAAAAACCAGGATATTACCAATTTTAACTGCTTATTGAGAACAAATGCTTATGATTATTAGAGAACCAAGGCAATTTCTACAATCATACAAAGTTGGTAGAATTCTTGCTTGTTTCTAATGCTAGATGTTGTTTCCAGGGAAGCAAAAATTTGGTGACTACCCTGTTCCAGTACATTATTTCATGTAATTCTAATATTCCTACTGGCTTATTTTACAGAAGGGGAAACTGATGTTTCTGAGCTCTTTTAAAATCACATGGCTTGGCCAGGTAGGATGGCTCATGCTTGTAATCCCAGCACTTTGGGTTGCTGAGGCAGGTGGATCACTTGAGCTCAGGAGTTCCAGACCAGCCTGGGCAACATGGTGAAAACCTGTCTCTACAAAAAAATACAGAAATTAGCCAGGTGTGGTGATCACACCATTGAGTTCCAGCATGGGTGAAGGAGCGAGACCCTGTCTCAAAAAAAAAAAAAAGTTGCATGGCTAGTCAGTGGCAACGTGAAGACTTTGAAGGCAGGCATTCTGTCTGTCATATCACCCTGAAAATGAATATTCAATTGTCAACCAAATATTTGGCAAGTTGAAATTGAAATTCTTAACTTCTGAGTGCTAATACAATGTGTCACAATAGTGAAAAGGTTATGTGTATTGTTTCTTATAAGGAGGAAAAGCCTGTATCAGTTGAACATGAAGATTAGTAATAGGTACCACTTGAGTGTTTGCCATGTACTAGACTAAACATTTTATAGATATCATCATGTTCAATTCTTTTTTTAAGATGGAGTCTCGCTCTGTCACCCAAGCTGGAGTACAGTGGCACCATCTCGGCTCACTGCAACCTCCACCTCCCGGGTTCAAGCGATTCTCCTGCCTCAGCCTCCTGAGTAGCTGGGATTAGAGACACACACCACCAAGCCCAGCTAATTTTTTTTTATTTTTATTAGAGACAGGGTTTCACCATGTTGGCCAGGCTGGTCTTGAACTCCTGACCTCAGGTGATCCACCCACCTTGGCCTCTCAAAGTACTGGGATTACAGGTGCGAGCCACCATGCCCGGCCCATGTTCAATTCTTAAAACAAGTTGGAGGTAGGTAGTGATATCCTCATTTCACAGATGAGAACCAATGAGGGGCTTGGTAAGGAAAAGTACCCTGTCATAGTCAAGAAACTAGAAGAGTAGAACTAATATTCAAACTCAGATTTATTTTATCTGTGTTCTTAATTACTTGTTAATTTTCAGGGAGCTCATCTAACCTTCCTATGTTTACCAGGATGGTCAAAAGAAAACTGGCAATGGTTTAAGATGTTAAGGCTGCTAGTAATAAGCAAGTAAAAGGTGTTTAGGTAAAGTTTTTAAAAGGAACTGAGGGGTTCTTAATTGTGAGGTTTCCTTAATTTGTATCAGAGTAATCAAACAAATATTAGATAAATACAACTTTATAATTGAGCAAATGAGGGTGAATTGGTAACAGATTATCTCAGGGAAAATGTGGTGGTTCTTCTGTTAAGTTGGAGATTTTGTGTTTGCAACAGCAAAAGAAAGATGTTTACAATGATAGACAGCCTACTAAAAATTTCTCTTTTCCCAATACCTGGCTTACTCTCTGAATTATAGCAGTTTTCTCTCAGCCATTGTTATTCCTGTCTGCCACTAAACCTTTGAGGGCAGGGACCAATTGTCTTCTCATTGTATCCTTAGTCCCTAGCTCATTGCTGACACATGAGAAGTACTCATGTATTTGAATGACTGGTAAGAATATCTTTGGGAATTCTTTGGGGTTGTTTGGTCATCGGCTTCAACAGATACAAAATCCCCAGAATATCAAGATATCATCTCATTGAGGACAATTAAAGAGGCTTCAGAAATGGGAGTTAGGTGCAGAGATTATGAGGTGATGATATGTGTGGGGTGCAAACCGTATCTCATATGTGGAAGGGAAAGGGGAAAAGATTTGTCTGCTCTGTTTTTTCTGATCAAACCCTGGATTACTTTGTGCAGCATGACGGGGTGGCTAGAACTTAGATTTAGTCTGTCAGACATGGGTTTCAGTTTTGTCTATATTGACACTGGCTAATGATGTGACTTGAAACAATTATATAACTTCTCTGAGCCTCATCTCTAAAATTGGTGTATTAGGAATATACTGCAGGATTAGTACGAGAAAAGTTCCTGAAATAATAGTGTATGGAACACAGGTGCTCAGCATTGTTTCCACCTTTCATATAAATATGCTCTGCCTCACTCTGGGATTTAAGAAAGAGTGTAGTTTCTCAATTTACAGCATGTGGGGGGTGTGTGTGTATGTAAGAGAGAGAGAGAGAGAGAGAGAGAGAGAGAGAGAGAAAGAGAGAGAGAAGTTTGGGTGGGAGGGAAGAGAAGACAAAAGAGAGACTTAGAGTATGGTAAGCTTTTAGGTATAACCGAAAGGCCTTAGGTTAACATGACAGAAGTTTGTGTGTGTGAACAACTGAGTTTCATGTAAAATGCTGAGGTCAATCCTGCATGACTATTAAGGACACATTATGTTAATATACTTTAATTTAGACATGAGTTGAGGGGTTTTGGTGATCAGACCTAGGAATATAGTTTGGTCACAGGACTTGGACTTTCTTAGTGTATTATCCACCTGCTGCAAAACCTTCTTGATGTCCCAGAGAATTCATTTTAAACTCTTCTCTTTGCTGTTCAAGTCCCTGTACCTTCTGCTCTGCTTTTTCTCCCCACATTTTCCAACCTCTTACCTTTTCTTTTTTTTCTTTTAAGCTGGTCTTATTTGGGCTGAGTAACCAGATGGTGGTAGCTTTCAAGGAAGAGAATACTGTGGCATTCAAACACCTTTTCCTAAAAGGATATATGGACCGAATGGATGACACATATGCAGTGTACACACAAAGTGATGTGTATGATCAGATAATCTTCGCAGTGAACCAGGTAAATCAAGTGTGTGCATTATTTACTTGGTAAAAAACAGACTGGAAAAAATAATGGCAATGTACATAACAGAAACTGACATTCAAGTGGTGAAGGGTGAACATTTCTGCTTGGAAATGACACATAGAAAATTATTTAAAAATTTTTTTAAAAAATATTGTCAACAACACTTTATAAAACTAGAAGTTGAGAAAAGCTTTTGTTTAGTAACAGAAAGGCAGAAACTTTAAAGATTTAATTAAAAGAATCAGAGTTAGGGCTTGGCATGGGAATCTGGAAGATTTAAAATTACTAACTATGACCCTGGGTATAAGTAGTTATTAAGTCTTCAGAGCTGAAAGTACACTTTCAGGGCCCCTTAACAAATAATGAGAATATTAACTTTTCAGAGTGTGTACAGCAACCAAGACCTAAAAATTCACTTGAAAGTAAGTAAGGCCTTTATGTCATACATGACAATGATATTATTGTGACATTGACTAACTGCCAAACAGAAAACAAGCTTGTTTTACATATAGATGAATACTGTATTTTTTTGTGAGTTTCTAATATATATTTTTGCCATAAAAAGTACTTTCTCGGGACCCCAAATTTTTAAATTTGTAGGTATCATTGAAAGTATCTTGGAAGTCAGTATTCCCAAACTGGGTTAGTTTGCAGAACACATTTCAAAATTATTATAATTCTTCAGAAAATTATTATAGTGCAATCATGGCTATTCATTTTCTAGAGACAATCTATGCACAGTGAGATGGTAAACTGCTAGGAGAAAATACATATGTATGGCATGAAGTCTTTCTGTTAGCACTGGGATTGGGAAAATGAGCCAGAAATCTAAAGTAATAGAAATAAGTTGCATAAACTGTTAAACAGAATTATGTCCTACAATTTGTAGTTGGAAAGAGCATAATGATGGAGATACTCTGTTTTTAGAATTTTAAGTATATTAAGTTTCTCTAAAGCTAGTCTGATCTGAACTGGTAGTTTGGTGTTTTTGTTGGGAAGGGGTAGTGGGATCAAGGCAAGAGGTAAACAGTCCATTAAATTCTTTTTTGTTTTGTTTTTTTTGAGAGACAGGGTCTTACTGTGTCACCCAGGCTGGAGTGCAGTGGCACAATTACAGCTCTCTGCAGACTCAACCTTCTGGGCACAAGTGATCCTCCCACCTTAGCCTCCCAAGCAGCTGGGGTCATAGGCATGTGCCACCATGCCTGGCTAATTAAAAAGCCAGGAGACGGGGTCTCCTTATGTTGCCCAGGTTGCTCAAACTCCTGGTCTCAAGTGAAACTTAATAGTTGAGGTGACTGTTACTGAGAGGAACTGACAAATAGGGCAGTGGCATCTCCATTCTTAGAAGCATATCCATGACTTTTAGTTATCTCAAAGGGTTTAGCCCCAAGATATCATCCTACTGGATAATCTCCGGGGCTCATTCTGATCCAATACTGTGATTATAACAGCACTGCTTTTTGTTTATTATATGTGCTTCTATATTTGAATGTGAGAGACCTACTTATTTTCTTTTTAGGCTATCTCTTGGCTTTCCTCTTACTTCAGTCATTTTTGGGTCAGCTTTACTGGTTCCTTTTCTTTCATGTGCCTCTTAAATTTGCGCAGTCCTCAAAGCTTGGTCCTTTTCCTGCAGAAACACCCTCCACTACCCAGCCTCAGCCATCACCATGATGAGGGGACTCCCAAACGGTTGCCACACTGCCAGACACCTACCTCACAAGCACCTCAGAACTGCCCATCCAGAGCAGCTTCTCATTCTCTTCCCACTCATCCCTAGGCTGTTTCATCTTTCTGGTCAGTTGCTTAGGTTGAAAGGCCTCAGGGTCTTCTAGGAATTGTTCATTCTTGCAGCTCAAACATAGTTTATAAATTCCTCTTTCTGGTTGGCTTCCCTTCTTTCCTACCCCCTTTCCTTACTACCTCTTGCTTTTGGTGCCACAGCATTTAGCTAAGGACATTTAATGTGTTTCTGTATTATAACCCAAAGGCTGACATGGGACCTACGGATCTGACTGAAAATGCCTTCTCTCAAGGCAGCGCTGGAGAGACCAGGAGGGATGGATGCCCAGTATAGTTAAAGCTCCACCAAGGCCTCCACCACTTGGCTATTCTGTGCAGTCTCACCATCGTTAGTTCCACCAGTTAGTTCCAACCATCATCTCATACCACATTTCTGTCCCAGAACCCTCTGACTCTGGCTCTAGGGCTGCCCTCTAGCTGGACACAGTCCTGCTGCTTCCCTAGATTACCCAGTTCTTGCCAGATGCTCAGACTTGTACAAAGAGCTGAATGAAGAGGTCAAGGAAGTCTGGCTATAGTGTATACAGTTAATGTATATGTTATGTAACATAACTATATGGCATATATAATTATAATGTTAACAGGTACCTGCAGCCCTGGGCCTCAGATCTTTCACAGTTCAAGATCTTAAAATGTTTAAGACACAGGATTCTGTGGTCAGGAGGTTCAGACCTCTAGGTGATTCCTGTGGGGACTGCCCCACACTTACACCTGGACTCTGGGAGGGTTGTAGTGCCCATCACAGCTGTGACTGCACTTCTTGACGCCTGCTTGCCTGTCCCTATTTACCTCTCATTATACATCATGTGTTCTAGGCACACTAGTCTACTGAGTACCTTAAATGGAAAACAAAACTCTCAAAACTGAGTATCTCCAGCATTATTCTACTTTACCCCTGTATGCCAAATATAATGTTGTTTAATAGCTTAGGGAGCTTGCTTCTATTGCTATAGATTTCTGGCTCACTTTCCCAATCCTAATGCTAACAGAAAGCTTGGTGCCATAATCATCTGTCTTATCCTAACAGTTAACCAACTCGCTGTGCACAGATTAGCTCTAGTAACAAAGAGCTCCATTCCATTATAATAATTTTTCACCTCACCATTAATTTGACAAATATCTGAGCACCTACTGTGTGCCTGCAGGGCTGGGGTTAGAGCAGTGGATTGATAAATTCCCTGTCCTGTGGAACCTGCATTCTAATGCAGGAGATCGATTTTAACCAAGTTTAACAGAAATCTTTTGCTTTAGGGTAGTGACGAGTGGTATGAAGAAAAATAAACCAGCATAAGGCAATAACACTAGTCTCAGAGTGGTCAGAAAAGGCCTTTCTGAAGACTTGAAATCTGGGGAAGAATAGTCCAGGCTGAAGGAGTGACAACAGCAAAGGTCCTGAAGCTGGAAAGCGTTTGGTATGTTTGAGAAAATGCGAGGGAGGCAAGTATAAGTGGCAGTTAGGGCCAGAGGAGCTGGGGGCCAGGTCCCTCAGGACATGGAAAGGAGCTTTGAATTTTATTCTGAGAGTGACACAAAGCCATGGAAGGGCTTTTTGTAGGGGAGAAACTGTAATAGTATACATAAGCACAAGCTAACATGTATTCACTCAAATATTTATTAAATAGTATCTATTATGTATCAGGCACTTTTTTGTGTGTGCAAAGGTCCTGCAGTGAACAAATTAACAAACTCGAGGAGGTCATATTCTCATTGGAAGAGCCAGGCAGTAAATAAGTATATAAGAGCATCATCTGTCAGTTTGTTATAAGTACTGTGGAAAATAAAGCCAGTGAAGTGACTAGCTGGAGGTGGTGGAGAAGGTCTCTCTGACAAGGTGACGTGTAAGCAGACAACAGACTAAAGAGAGGACGGGCAGCCTGTGTCTCTCTCAAGGAAGAACCTTCCGGGTAGGAAGAACAGCAAAAACAAGAGTATGGAGGAGGTGTATTTTGGATATCACTGTTCTAAGGGCTGTACATGCATGAATTCACTCATTCCTTATATCAATCTTACGAGTTCTAGATGGAGACTAGACGAAGGTGAGAGGGAGGATTGGAGAGGCAGAGGCTTAATTTGTCCAGGGAAGAAAGGATGATGGTTTGGAATAGGGCCATATCAATGAAGGTGATGAGAGACAGTCTGATTTGTGGTGAGGAGGCTCTGATTGATTGATTGACTGATTTGAGACAAAGTCTCATTCTGTTACCCAGGCTGGAGTACAGTGGCACAATCTCAGCTCACTGCAACCTCCAACTCCCAGGTTCAAGCAATTCTTCTGCCTCAGCCTCCTAAGTTAGGACTACAGGCACAGGCCACCATGCCTGGCTAATTTTTGTATTTTTGTAGAGATGGGGATTCACCATGTTGGCCAGGATGGTCTCGATCTCTTGACCTCTTGATCCCCCTGCCTTGGCTTCCCAAAGTGCTAAGATTACAGGCATGAGCCACTGCGCCTAGCCGAGGCTCACATTTTTAAGTGATTCTTGTGTGGAGATAATTTGAAAGTCATGCATGACTTTCAGATGTACTGGAAGTGGAATATAAGAGAAATTGGAAAAAGAATCTTTCCTGAGTTTTGGCCTGAACAACTGACTGACTTACAGAGTAATTTATTGAGAAGGGAATTACTGTGGAAGGAGCAGATGAGCAGGTATTTCTGTTTGCACATTTACTAGAGATTCCTCTTAGACACTATAGGCATCAGGTAGGCAGATTGCCATCCATGTATGGTATTCAGTGGAAAGGTCAGAGCTAGAGATGCAAATTTGGAAGCTGTCAGCATATAGGTGGTACTTGAAACATGGGAGTGGTTGAAGTCAGCTATGGAGAGAATGTGGCTAGATGTTGTGGCCTGAATCCAAAGATACTCCAAAATACAGAGGTTAGCAATGGGAAGAATCAGCAAAGGAGACCATGAAGAAGCAAGCAGAGTCCCCGAAGTCAAGTAAAGAAAGTATCCCATGTAGGAGGAGCATTCAACTGCATCAGATACCATGGAGATGTTAAGTTATAGGAGGACTGAGAACTAGGCATCAGATTTGGTAATGTGCTGCTCATTGACAAGGTCCAACTCAAAATCCATCCCATATTAGAAATTATTTTCTTCATTTGTCATATCATGCTTCATATGTATCTTTTAGCAGAAATATTTTCTGTCGATCACACAAAGTTGTTAATTTCAGGAGTGACAGAATGACCAGTTGTACCAAACATATTGCTCCAAAACACTTTGTTTTGGAAACATGTCTGCAGACATCCATTAAAAATTTAAGTTGACAGTTACTCCAAGACATCATAAGATTCTCACTTGTAAAAGTAATTTTTTAATGCGAAGGATTCACTAGGATAGGCAATATTGCGATAAAGGTGATTAAATTATAATCTTGCAAAGATGAAGTTTAAAACAATACTTTCTTAAAAAAAGGTTTTGCTGGCTAACCTATAATAATTGTATCCTACTTCTTACACCACAGTGTTAAAGTACAACTCTGACCTTATAGGTGATAGTTTAAAGATAAATAAAATGTGTGTTTACATCGAATGTCACAGTCAGTTCCTAAACATAATTCTTTTAAGGGAAGAAAGAAACGCAAAAGATTACATGGCTTCAGGCTAATTTTGCAGATGAGGAACTAGAAGGTCAGAAAGGTTGTCACAGACATGAGGCTGGAATCTAGAACTCTAATTCATGAATGCCCTTTGCCTTCCTAGTGCACGGCAGCAAGTCACTTACCCTGTTTATCAAGGTGAATGTCTCTATCCTAAGGGGGAGGTGGAACCTGCCAGTTTCAAAGGTGGGGAGGGAGGGGAGAGTCATGGCTGGGGAAGGGAGTCACTTCTGCCCTGACTAGCATTCCCATCTTCTGTTTCTTGTTTTGGTTGAAGTATTTGCAGCTATACAATGTCTCAGTTGGGAATCATGCTTACGAGAACAAGGGTACCGACCAGTCTGCTATGGCAATCTGTCAGCATTACTACAAGCGAGGAAACATCTACCCTGGAAATGATACCTTTGACATCGATCCAGAAATTGAAACTGGTGATGTTCTTCTGTAACCTAGAACCTCAATTTTTAATGCCTCAATTTATATTTAAAATCAGTAATTTTGTCTTTGAAAACATTGATTTGGTCTGTGCTATTAGGGCATAGTAAGAATGATGTAGCAGTTATTATGTGTCAGATAGTATTCTGAGCCCTTTACGGTAACTCAAGAATCCTCAGGAAAACTCAGCAAGTCAAGGATTATTGTTATTATCCCTTTTTATAGAAGACTAAAGTATGGCTCAGAGAGTTAAGTGATCTGCCTAAGATGGAGCTAGAAGAGCAGTGCTGAAATTTGGCCCTGGCTGTTTATGCTCTTATTAACTACCATATTCCACCATCTCTTGTGCAGGACATGCCAGTAAAGTATTAATAGACAGATATTATGCTTGTAAAACATTATGCTTGCAAACTCTTGGTGTATATAAAACTCTCTTGCCCCAATACCACTTCACTATCATGCACCTTTTGGGGTAGATTGAGGGGGAGGAATAAGAATCAGAACATGGAATAGAATGGCTTATATTTCTTATCTATTTTGCAATTATACCTAAAATGTTAACTTAGGTCATTGAATAAAAAAAATAAGTATTCAAATACTTTTAACGACAGATTTTTGTTTTTGAGAGATAATACTGATAACAGTACCAACTAGTGAAAACTTTCTCAAATGCTGTCTCCCTTTTTTGGTGTGTGTGTGGATGTGTATTGAAGAAACATTGTTAGCACAGAATGTTTTAAAAATAGATCCTTCAAACTGCTTAGAAAATCTTATTGTAGTTACTTCAAGTGCTTCAAATCCTGTGCTTAAGATGCAAAAAGGGGGAGGGACTCAAAGTTTATCTAGGCTTAAAAAGGAAGAGAACATTGATATAACAATGAAATCGAGTTCAGATCTTTGTCTAGCCTCCACTCCAGAAGCGTTGTAGCCACTTAGGTCTTAAAAACAAATGAGTCATGGTAACCATGTGGTATCAATGTTTAGCTTTTAAAATTTTAATTCCAAAAAAAATTAGAATCTGAATAACTGGTCTTAAATGTATCAGCCTTTCAAAATGCAGTCTTATTTATTTAAGTACTAGATCATGTTTTTGTTCCTTTCTATGGCAGATTGTTTCTTTGTAGAGCCAGATGAACCTTTTCACATTGGGACACCAGCAGAAAATAAACTGAACTTAACACTGGACTTCCACAGGTGAGGGGAGCAGATAGGGGTGTAATACATTTGTATGTATACAGTTCCACAGAACTAAAATCACCTCTGTTTTCTAGACTCCTAACAGTGGAGCTTCAGTTTAAACTGAAAGCCATTAACCTGCAGACAGTTCGTCATCAAGAGCTCCCTGACTGTTATGACTTTACTCTGACTGTAAGTGTTGGGCCAGGCTGAATTTGGTTCCAATCTGGAGAAAAATTGTTTTATCTCGTTATGTTTCATGTGCTTGGATTATGGTGTGATCAAGAATACAGGATGTTTTCACTTGAATATGCATAAGGGAAACACTGATACATCTAGCTCTATTTTGCTATAGCAGCAAGTTTACTTATTAATTATGTCTTTTGCACCTCCATGTAAGTTCTAGGAGAGCAGGACCTTGTTTTGTTCACTACTATTTCCAGTATGAAGATCAGTGCCTGGTATAGGGTAGATTTCCCAACACAAGAGGAACAGGTGTTTGTAGTTTCCGTGTGGTTGTCTCTCTGCAGTCTATGGCTGTCAGCTAAAGGTTACTGCCAAGAGTTCTTGTTACTTAGTTTCTTCACCATGGATGTTTCCATGTTTGGGGTTTGTAGTATACATCTTTCACTTATTACAGTTTACCTTCAAGTGATACCACTGCATATAGTGTAAAAACCTCACGACAATGTACTTCCATTTCTCCCATCTTGGCCCTTGTGCTATTGTTGCTATATAGTGTATTTCTACATGTGTTATAAACCCATAATATATGTTATATTTTCTTTAAACAGTCAATTATCTTTTGTAGTGATTTAAATAATAATAAAAACATCTTTGTATTTGCCCATGTAGTTACTGTTTCCAGTGTGCCTCATTCTGTGTGTAGCTCCTGGTTTGTATCTGGTATTATTTTCCTTCTGCCTGAAGGGCCTCCTTTAACATTTCTTACAGTGCAGGTCTGCTGGTGATGAATTATTTCAGCTTTTGTATGTTTAAAAAAGTATTTCACCTTCCTTTTAAAAGTTTTATTAGCATCTTTTAAATAAAAATGTTACAAATTCATATTTATGGGGTACAGGTAAGATTTTGATGTAAGCATTCAGCGTGTAATGATAAAATAAGGGTAATTGGGACAACATTCACCACCTCAAACATTTATCACTTCTTTGCGTTGAGAATATTCTAAATCTGCTCCTTTATTTATATTGAAATATAAAATAAATTATTAACTATAGTTGCCCTATTGTGCTACCAGACACGAGATTTTATTTCTTCTATCTCACTGTATCTTTATACCCATTAACCAACCCCAGTTTATCCCCCGTGCCTCCCCAATACCCTTTCTAGCCTCTGGTAACCATTATTCTGTTCCAAGCCTTCCTTTGTTAAAGGCAGTTTCTGTGGCTATAGAATTCTAGGTTGACTGTTTTTTTCTTCAGCACTTCAAAGATGTTGTTCTTCTAGCTTGCATTATTTATAATGAGAAATCTGCTCTCACCTTTGTCTTTGTTCTTCTGTATGAGATGTTTTCTCCCATCTGTTTGCTTTTAAACTTTTTCTTTATCTCTGATTTAAAGCAATTTGATTGTGAAATGCTTTGGTATTGTCTTCTTCATGTTTCCTGTGTTTAGGGTTCATTGAGCATCTTGGGTCTATGGTTTTGTAGCTGTCATTGTATTTGATACTTATTCAGCATAATTTCTTCAAATATTTTTGTCACTCTCCCCCACCTTATCAGAGATTCAAAGACAACTACGTCTGTATTTGGTTACTTGAAGTTGTCCCATAGCTCACCAATGGTCTGTTTATTTGTTTTATGTTTCAGTTTTTTTCAGTGTGTTCGTTTTGGATAGTTTCTGTTGCTATATTTTCAAATTCACGAATTTTTCTTCTGTGCTATCTAATCTTTTCTAATCCCATTCATTATTTTTCTTCTTTAAGATTCAGCTTCTTCGGAGCCTTACTGAGATGTGATTGACATTAAGCCACAGTTACTTTCTCAATAGCTATTTAGTGAGCACCTATTATTTGTACAAACCTGAGGCCTTTGTGTAAGAAAAGCATGGATTCTCCTTGGCAAGGATTTCTGACTCAATCAAATAACGCTGAGCACCCTCCTTGCATGAGGCCATAGGCTGGGTCTTGCAGCCATTAGGGACATAGGTAGACACTGACTATGTCCTCAATTGCTTGTCAAGGAAAGAAACATATAATCCCTGATGAGGAGAAATACAGTGACTGAACTTTTAAAAGTCATTTGGAATGTTATATTTGAAATATTTCTGATTACCCCACATGGAGAAGCTTCAATACAATTTATTTAAATAACAGACTTTTCAAAGAACTTTTTTTTTCTTCAGGACTTGAGAGAGAGAGAAGAGGCAGAAATGAAACAGACTGATTTTCTTGCCTTGCCTTCCCTGTCTTTGCGTCGGGAAGACAGTAGGAGTACTGTGGAAGGTGTTCTGGCCTAGCTTTGTCCTGCTTGGGCCCTGGTGTCCTGACGTGTTATTCTTGAAGCAAGGCGTGACTGTTGACTCCCAGTTACCAAACCCTCTATGACAGATGTGGTGCCAATGTGACTAAGAAATCTAGGCCCAGAATAAAAATTTAAAAAGCTCTACTTGAAATGTCTCAAAGCAGAATTAATGAGCCTTTGTATTAGTAAGAATTGGAGCAGCACTAAAAATCTACCCCTATCCTGCCAGAATTTGGGAGAAAGCACAGTTGTACCAGCTCTTGCTCATATGAAGAGAGTATCTGGAAGTACTTAGAATGGAGAGCAAGAGGAAGTATTCTTGTTATATAAGTTTTTTAGAGTGGAAATCCTGTCCTAGAAATATAATGTTTTAGAGACTACAGGGTCTCTGTAGAAGATCTAGTTCATCCTTCTCATTTCACAGAGAACTAAAGGAAACTTCCCATGGTTGAACAGAGTTAGCAACAGATCGGAGGTGAGAATCTGGGTCTACTGTCCCCTTGAAAGAATTGTTTCCTAATTAATACATAGAGGTATCTTGACTTCAAAAAACTGTAAGTATGTTTTTGACTGTTTTCCTGTCTTCACAGATAACATTTGACAACAAGGCCCATAGTGGAAGAATTAAAATAAGTTTAGATAATGACATTTCCATCAGAGAATGTAAAGACTGGCATGTATCTGGATCAAGTAAGTGATAAGCATTACTAGTTTTCAGAATGGTTATTAAATACTATAAATTGTTATTAAAATATCACCCTCTGGATGGATATCTGGTATAGCAAATAGAAGATTAGACCTTTTTCAAGTCCCTACATCTTTACAAATAGATCAACTCTGATGTTTCAGGCAATAGGTAAGGCATGAATAACTGAAATGGGCTTCCTGTCTTCTGCCCTCACTTGCCCACTCCTGAGCAAGAATGTACTCACAGTCCCCTGCCACCAAAGCCCTACATACATCTTCCCAGACCAATACTTATTGAGTGATACTGTATGCCTACTTCCACCTTAATTTTCCTCATTTTAATATTTTTAAATGTCCTTAAGACAGGCAGAATCCGTATTTATTATTTTTTGAGGCAGATTCCTTATTTATTACTTTTTCGAGACAGTGTCTAGCTCTGTTGCCCAGGCTGGAGTGCAGTGGCGCGGTCGTGGCTCACTGCAACCTCTGCCTCCTGGGTTCAAATGATTCTCTTGCCTCAGCCTCCTGAGTAGCTGGGATTAGAGGTGCATGCCACCATGCCCAGCTAATTTTTGTATTTTTAGTAGAGACAGGGTTTCACTGTGTTGGCCAGGCTGGTCTCAAACTCCTGACCTCATGATCCATCCAACTCAGCCTCCCAAAGTGTTGGGATTACAGGGGTGAGCCACTGTGCCCGGCCAGAATCCTTATTTTTACAGATGAAGAAACTAAGGCTCAGAAGCCAGGGGCAACTCAGGTAGGATGTGACCCCAAAGCATCCCACATATTATGATTGTCTTCTGTCCATTTAAAAGTATACTAAAAGACGAAAGGATCTATTCTTAGAAATATAGATAAGAATTCAGGTGTAGACTAAATACTGTCAAGAATTTTGAGGCTGAACTGGAGAAAATTGCCTGGAAAGAATTTTTCTAATTTTCTAGTCCTTCATAAGTAACATCATGGTACATTGTACTGGACTTAGTGGTCATTAGATGAGGAGTTCTCATATTCTAATCAGCAGAAGAATCATCTTGGGTACCTGTTCCAATGCAGTTTCCCCAGCTGTATATAAGCCAGTAGTTCTGGGGTGGGACCTAGAAATGTGTAAATAGTCCTTATGCAGACTATACATGGATAATCACAGTTCTAAAGTTTCTTACTAATTGATTTGCCAAGTTCCAAAGTAGTAATGAGATAGAGTAAACAAAATGAAATTTTGCCATCATAGTATTTTTTTTCACTAATAGGTAACTTCAAATATATGAGCCTCTTGAATCACATTTGAAACACAAGTCTTTTTTTGTCATCTGTATACTTTATAATGCTTCTCCACAAATGCCAGAATCAGACAAATGAGAGCATACACAAGTGTCTGGCACCTAGGCATTCTCTCAAATGTTTGTTTCTTAATGTTTAAGTTTCTCTAAAGTCAATTTAGACATTTATGTAGCAATTTTGCTACTTGGCAGATATTAATGGGATGCTTCATGACAGAACTAGTCTTAAGTACTTTCTCTTTTTGTCAGCAGAGAGCAGTCTAACTTATTATAATGAGACAAGCTCTGTGGCAGAGTGTACGATGGTTGACACCTCTGCGCATCTCTCTACATTGGCTCCAGCAAGCTGGCCAGGACTTTACACTTTCGATTCTCCAAAATCTCCGTAAAGGTGGCTCTTTCTTGTCACTCAGGTTTCAGCTAAAACCCACTGCTCCCTCAGTGAGGCCTTCATTTACTGTGCAATATAAATGAACCTCTCTTCCATAGTGTCCCACACTAACCTCTCGCATATAGAGCAATAGTTCTCAGACTTTAGCATCACCTGGAGGGCTTGCAGAAACCCAATTCAGTGATTTCTGATTCAGTGGGTCTGGAGTAGGACCTGAGAAGGTACACAAGCTTCCAAGGAATGTCAAGAACCACTGACATAGAGTGACAGACACTGGAAACAAACTGCACAGATTTTACCCCGACTCTTCTACTGACTAGCCCTGTAACTGTGGGGAAATCATATGATCTCTCTTTGCTTCAGATTTCTCACCTGCAAAGTGGGGATAATCATGCTTACCTCATTGGAGTTGCTACGAAGATCAAATAGGTTAATATATATAAAGTGTTTAGAGCTATGCCTGGCAAGAAATGTACCAAATACATGTTATCTATTGTGATTATTTTCTTTATATTACTTACTCATATCTAAAAGTATTTTGTTATGTGTTTACTTCTTTGTAGTAGAATAGATGTTTGAAAAGATCAGAGACTTTGTCTATCTTGTTTACTACTGTATCCAAACATCTAGAAAAGTGCCTGGCACATAGTGAATGCGTAATAAATAATGTATACCTAGATAAGTATATTTTAATAGAATATGCAGGGAGGTGGGCCTGGGCATGGTGGCTCATGCCTGTAATCTCAGTACTTTGGGAGGCTGAGGTGAGAGGATCACTTGAGGCTAGGAGTTTGAGACCAGCCTTGGCAACAAAGTAAAACCCTGTCTCTACAAAAAAAATGTAAAATTAGCTCGGTATGGTGACACATACCGGTAGTTCCAGCTACTAGGGAGGCTGAGGTGGGAGGATTGCTGAGGCTGGGAGGCTGAGGGTGCAGTGAGCTTGATTGCGCCACTGCACTGCAGCCTGGGCAACAGAGACCTGGTCTCAGGGGGAAAAAAAAAAAGAGAATATGCAGGGAAGCTAATTGTACTAAGAACAAAAGACCATAGGCTTA
Organism: Cacajao melanocephalus; assembly: GCA_963573385.1. NCBI lineage: Eukaryota > Metazoa > Chordata > Mammalia > Primates > Pitheciidae > Cacajao > Cacajao melanocephalus. The sequence goes on along the minus strand of CAUYLG010012478.1, from coordinate 192,424 downwards.
TAATTAAAGATATTGGAATGATAGTTGTGGTAAAAAGAAGGACTTTCGCCCTTCTTTAAATACTAATTGGAAGACCATTTATCAGGGCTTCTTTTCTTTGTTGTCTTACCAGAAAGAATGCTTGAATTATTTAAATGATTCTAAAAAGAAGATGTCACTGTATTAATGTCCCACCACATAAGCACTATGTAATCCTCTTTGCTTTCAGTTCAGAAGAACACTCATTACATGATGATCTTTGATGCCTTTGTCATTCTGACTTGCTTGGTTTCGTTAATCCTCTGCGTTAGATCTGTGATTAGAGGACTTCAGCTTCAGCAGGTAGGGATGTTGCTTTCCAGGAATGCTACTGACATTTTGATTAACAGGGACATTCACTATGCCTCCTCTCTTTTCCCTAAAGGAGTTTGTCAATTTTTTCCTCCTCCATTATAAGAAGGAAGTTTCTGTTTCTGATCAAATGGAATTTGTCAATGGATGGTACATTATGATTATTATTAGTGACATATTAACAATCATTGGATCAATTCTAAAAATGGAAATCCAAGCTAAGGTAATTTTTTTCCTAATCATGCTATTGTTAGTGTCAGATTTGTATTAATGGTAATTTACTTTTCCAGAATTTGAGAATTTTCAGAATGAATTATTTCTTATAAACTGTATATGAAGTAGACTTGAAATTGGTAATGGTAATTTTCTTAAATCTAGTCAGGAGGTCTCTTAGGCAGAGTTTTTCAAAGTGTGATCCACAGATCATTGCATCAGAATCATTGGGTGCTTGGTAAAAGTGTACTATGTTAGACCAACTGAATTCAAACTCTTCGGCGGGGTCTGTGAATTCTTACACACACAAAAATTCATACACAACCAAGGTAACTAAGAGTTTTAAAAAAAATCTTATAAGAAATGCTAGAATATTTAACAAAAACGAGTGGGGCTGTAGGGGAAAGTGAGGTCAAGGCACTATGCCAAACAAATGGCATGCTTGCATTTGTGTCCTCCATCCATTCAGAGTGAGAACACTCCCATTTTCTTACTTTCCCACCGATGTGCTACGAGCTTATCCATTTTAAGACTAACCTAGCCTAAAAATCAACTGTCCCCAGAAAACAAAAATCAAATTTAAAAAACTAATATTGTTCAAACTAATCTTGCTCAAACTTATGTTTCCCTAGTCTTGATACAACTGATTGAGTCTCCTGGGGAGTTGGTTATAAACCTGGGCAGAGACCCCAAATGCAATCATTCAGAGAAGATAGGAGCTTATTTCTCTCTTACCTAATACTGTGGGTTTTACAGATTGCTGAGTAGCTCAACTTCCCATAGTCATTCAGGCACCCATGCTCCTCCAGTTTTGTTTCTCTGCCATCCCTTAAGGACTTGCCCTGACTGCATAATTATTGCTGGGTTGCCTCAAACAGGTTGCAGCTTATGGGAAGCAAACATACAGTATGGTGGAAGCTCTTCCATAGACTGATGGCTTGGCTCAAGAGTGGTAGAATTTATTTCCGTACATATCCCACTGGATGGAATTTAGTCAATCCTAACTGCAGAAGGAGCCAGGGTACACAGCCCAGGCACCTGCCTAGGAAGGGGAGAATGGGTTTAGGTCAACACTTAGCAGCTGCCACTATATGTGGCTGTGGTATGTATCATTGGAATAGATGTTTAACTTTAGGGACAAACTAAAAACCAAAACAACAAAAAAGAGGAGTAAGGGGAGATTTGCAGCAAATCTTTATTTTTACCAACCTCAACTATCATTAATTTCAGTGAACTCTAAATGGTGTCCCAAAATATCTTTCTATATTTTTCTAGGCCATTCACTGCTGCCTCCTAAATGATCATATCATGTTTTCTTCTCTTCTGAAACCTCTAATACCCTTGTCCTATCCTCATTCTAAGCTGATGACCTTACTTCCTGTTTCACAAAAATAATAGAAAAAGACCCAGAATTTCCATATTCCCACCTCATTTATCTGCCTCCTGGCATCAGTGCCCATATACAGTGCTTCTTTTCTGTGGATGTAATTAGGCTACTATTTAGGGCCAACCCCTCCACCTGCCTACCGGAGGTCATCACCACTTGTTTATTCAAGGGCAGAGCTCCAGCTAGTTTTACTTCTCTTGGGAATCATCAGTTTCCCCCTCTCTACCGGGTCATTCCCATTAGCATATTTTTGTCCTTTTTCTTAAGAGATAGTATCTCAACCCTAAATCCTCCCCTTAACTTACTACCCTCATTTATTTAGCAAAAGATCTCAAAAAAGTAGTTAATCTTTTTATTTTTGATTCTAATCCTTTCCTACCCACCTCCTTTTGTTTTAAAGAGGCAGGGTTTTGCCCTGTTGCCTAGGCTGGAGGGCAGTGGTGCAATTATAGCTCACTGCAGCCTCGAACTCCCCACTTAGAATTCTTTCCTGAACTCCAGACTTGAAGATCCATTGTCTAGTCTATATCTCCATTTGGATGTCTGCTTTTTCTCTCAAATTTAACACACCTAAAACAGAACATCTAAAGCCCCCACCTCCGCCTCCAGACATGCTTCTCTCATAGCCTTTCTAGTTTTGGTTAATGGCAACTCTCATTGGTTACTCAAGCCAAAACTCATGGATTCATCATAGACTCCTCTCTTTCACTAATCTCCTCTTTCCCACATCTAATCCAAGAGGAAATCTTATTGTTCTACCTTCATTGGCCAGGCAGTGTGGCTCATATAATCCCAGCACTTTGGGAGGCTGAGGCAGAAGGATGGCTTAAGCCCAGGAGTTCCAGACCAGCCTGGGCAACATAGTGAGACCCATCTCTACAAAAAATAAAAGACATTAGCCAGCATAGTGGCATGTGTCTGTAACCCAAGCTACTTGGGAGGCTGAGGTGGGAGGATTGCTTGAGCCCAGGAAGTCAAGGCTGCATTGAGCTGCCACTGCATTCCACCCTGGGTGATAAGAGTTAGGGCCCTGTCTCCAAAAAAAAAAAAAAACACAAAAAACAAAATCACCTCATCACCTCCACTATTACCAGCCTGGTCCAAGCTTCCATCTCTCGTTTATATTATTGCCATAGCCTCCTTACTACAACAGCCTGCTCTCAACCACAGCAGCCAGCATCTGATCATATCACCTCTGTTTGTGGTTCTCAAATTTCCCCAGTTGAGTTAGAGAAAAAGACAAAGTTGGTAAGTGCCGCCTTAGCTCTATAACTGTATACCCTTTCTATTGCTCACTCCAGCTAGATGCACCATCTTGTCAGGTACCCTCCTGTCTCAGTGCCTTTGCGCTTACCAGTCCCTGTGCCTGGTAGCCTCCTCCCCTAGATTTTTGTTTGACTTGCTCACTCTCTCCTTTCAGATCTTTGCTCAGATGCCTCCTTTTTAGTGAGACCTTCTCTGATCACTATTTAAAATGACAAACCCATACCTATTCCTTATCCCCTCCTCTGAATTTTTTCTTCAGCAGTTATCATCAGCAAATGTCCCAAAGTTCCTATGAACTTATTTATATTGTCTCTCTTCCCTCTACTAGAATGTAAGCTTCATGAGAGCAAAGAATTTTGTTTACTGCTTTATTCTTAGTACCTAGAACAGTGCCTGACTCATAGCTACCTCAGTATTTATTGCTCAAATGAATTTCTGCTTTATAATCTGATTATATTTTTCCACTTTGTCTTAGAGTCTAACTAGTTATGATGTCTGTAGCATACTTCTTGGGACCTCTACCATGCTTGTGTGGCTTGGAGTCATCCGATACCTCGGTTTCTTTTCAAAGTACAATGTAAGGAATTCCACAGATCTCCATGCTGTTGGTATTGCTCTCAAAGTTATTGCACTGCTTTGACTAAAGGACAAAGAGATTCTAATGGCCTCTCTTACTTTCCCAGCTCCTTATTTTGACCCTTCAGGCAGCACTGCCCAATGTCATCAGGTTCTGCTGCTGTGCAGCTATGATTTACTTAGGCTACTGCTTCTGTGGGTGGATCGTGCTGGGGCCTTACCACGACAAGGTACTGATAAACAACTTTTCTCTATTACTATTAAGCTTTTAGTATAGTGCCAGTGGCTTCTTATCCTTTTTCATTGAACTCCTTTTATTTTGTGATTCAGCCTTAAAATATTGAAGGTAGTATATCTAGTGCCATATTTATAAAGTGGTAAGGTGTGACTTGAGAGAATATGTGATGTACTCAACTGTCTCAAGTTCTTTCTTGTGATGTATCAGGTAATTAAGTCCCATTTACCACCAGTGAAGTCAAGTTTAGTCAGTTTGATTCATCAGTATATCCAAGAACAATCTATTCAGATAAGCCTTCTTGAAATGTTACTTTATTTAAAAAGTAGCATGGGGGAAACTTGTAGAAATATTTGGAATTTTGTTACCAGAGCTATAGTCTGGAATGGAATATTATGCCTTATTTTAAACGAAATAAACTTTAAAATGAGATGTATGAGCATGCAGGGTTGGGACCTGGGTATCTCTGCACAGGCATTTCAAGGTCTCTTTAAGGTAAAGGGCAGATGCAATGCTTGATTCAGAAAAGCACTGAGGGTGCAGACCAGCTTCTGCATTTGATTCAGGCTACTCCAAGAGAGAGCTGCTTGTCACAGGGAAAAAAATAGTAGGCTTATATATGTTACATGCATCACAAAGCAAATGTGTATGGTTACCTCAGATTATTTGTTTGGAAAAGGTAACTTGGGTTATCTGGTCCCATTATGTTTAATATGATGTCATGAATGAAAGTCTCCAATGGGAAGGAATATGGAATAAAGTGAACTTTTTTCTTTTTCCAGTTTCGTTCTCTGAACATGGTCTCTGAGTGCCTTTTCTCTCTGATAAATGGAGATGATATGTTTGCCACGTTTGCAAAAATGCAGCAGAAAAGTTACTTGGTCTGGCTATTTAGTAGAATTTACCTCTACTCATTCATCAGCCTCTTTATATATATGATTTTAAGTCTTTTCATTGCACTCATCACTGATACATATGAAACAATTAAGGTAGGTTTATCAAGAGCCGTAAGTAGTAGCATTGTCCTATAACTTGTAGAATTGCAGTAAAATTCAGTACCTAATGGTAGAAGACAAGTTGATGGAATGTTAATTTCTTAGATTTCTTAGGATAGAGAAGGAGGATCTTATTTTTAGAGAATGATAAACAGAAATAGAGGAAAAACAGAATGTCCGGAATGCTGAAAGCCTTAGTCTCTAGGCAGTTATGCTTTTTCACATAAGCTTTCTAACCTTTTATTAGAAATAGAAGGGTCATTCGAAGTCTGAGGGGCAAAGAGTAAAAAACTGAAAAAAAAAAAAGAATTATAAGGGTTAGTAGATATTGGGTGAATAAAACATATGGCATTTCAGAAAGCCAAAATATTGTGGGAACATAAAAAATCCAATTTTTATAAAGAAAAATTGACCCCTTCGTTTGGACTGTGCTGTAACTGAGTCAGTTACTCTTTGCAAGGCCCTGCAGGGCACAAGCCCAGGGGCCCAGCCTCCAGAATAGCAAAAGAATTAATGGGTCCAGTACTAGCCAGGCAGCTTTATACAGTCAGATACCTGAACTGAAAAGCTATTGTCATTTATGTGAGATCTTTTAAAAATCAGTTTCAGCCCCTTGAAATATGGAGAATAAATAGCCATATATGTTTAAATTATTAATAATCTTATACTGTTAGGTGTATTCATGGCATAGACACTTCAACGTGGGGATTTTCTGGGTATGAGAGGGGTAAAGAAACATGAAACCATGTGGTTGGCCCCAGGGATAAAGAGAAGGCCTTGGTTTGGAGCTGATAATGATGAATACTTTGCTCATGAAGCCAGGGCTGTGACTTCATCCTTACTGAACAAGATTTCAGGGACCGAATGTCCTCCTTGCTTTCTCATCTGCTCAGCAGATGTGTCCTTAGGGTCACCAAGGCAACTGGGAAAGAACATAGTTGTGACTTCACATCCCTACCAATGGTGCTCTAGAAGTTCACTGCCTCCAACTCTGCATGCAGAGAACTATGTGTTATTTGAGGGTGACATCTGAGAGCTCTAAGGGTAACATGAGTTTTCACCTTTGATGACATAAGCCTGAAACTCGTATTTTAGATGTTAACCTCTTTCCATGGGCTCAGAGCACTTGCCAAATGGGAAAGCTAAGTTACTTCTGATCCTTTTTAGTCACAGCATGTCCTAGAAATTTTAGGTCCCAAACTGATATAAATATGAGGCTCTTAAACTTACTGGAAGACTGACTCCAAAAGAGTGTGCAGATTGGAAAGGTCCCTTATAGCATTCAGATCTTTGTTCAGACACCTGGGCCAGCTCAGGAGCGTCCAAGACTGTGCTGAGGTCTTCTGGGCAAGGCCAGGGATGTCCATCCCTCAGCCTGCTAGAAAACCTTGTTAATTTAGATCCACGGGGCTTCTTGTGGCCTGAACTAGGTTCCATCAAAAATGCCTGCATCACATTGGTCTCGAAGTTGCAGGGCTGCAGGGCAGAGTAGTGACAAAGGTTCTCATACTTGGCATGGGGCTGGCTCAGTTCTCCCTGGAAGGAGGACTCAGACTTAGACTCTGTGTGCCCATTTGGGTTTCAGTGGACCCAGAAAGAGAGCTCAGGTAGGCAGCTGCAGAATCCCAGGTCCACTTTACCTCCGCCAAACCTGAGTGACTCTAGAGGCGACATCTCTTTGCAGGTCCTTAGAAGTAACTATACTATCTCTCTAGAGAACCCCTTCCCTTGCCAAATGATCCATTTTGAATTTGGAATGAAGCTGTTTTCAAAGGGCTTATTAATGAGCGCTTTTAACATTCTTCTGTATAGCGTTACCAACAAGATGGCTTCCCAGAGACTGAACTTCGTACTTTTATATCAGAGTGCAAAGATCTACCCAACTCCGGAAAATTCAGATTAGAAGATGACCCTCCAGTATCTTTATTCTGCTGTTGTAAAAAGTAGCTATCAGGTTTATATGTACTTTACAGGAAAATATAATGTGTAGCTGAGATGAAAGACTATGCATATTCTGAGATCAGATATAGTAGGTTCGAAGACTATTATTTTGAGCTAATTGAGAGCTGTAATTCAACAATAACTATGTTTATATTTTTAGAAGTAATATTTAATGTCTTTGCAGTTTTATGCTGGGTTTGTTTTTAAAAATAACTTTAATGAGGAAAGCTATTGGATTATCATTATTTCTTGTTTATTTTGCCATGGCCTTAGAATGTGTTCTCTGTGCCTCTCTTTTGCTTTGATACTCTTACTTCCCACTATGTTGACTGTGTGGACATAGTGGAATCGGTGTGTAATCGGTGGAAAACAATCCCTGGTCTGACTGTGACTTCGGACAACTCAGTAACCCTGGCTTGGACCACTCTCAGGAGTCCATCCTTGGGAGAGTGGGGGTAGTTATCATATATACAGTAATCATCGTATTTTAAAATCTTCTCTTAAAAGGAAGAGTAAGAGTGCACCAGAATAAGAGTGCACCAGCTAACAATGTGATACAATCATGTGTCGCTTAACGGTAGAGATATGTTTTGAGAAATGTGTCATTAGGCGATTTTGTCATTAAACATCAGAGCATGTAGTTCCACAAACCTAGATGGTATAGCTTACTTACACACCTAGGCTACAGCCTGTTGGTCCTAGGGTACAAATCTGTACCACATTTTACTGTATTGAATGCAGTAGACAATTGTAACACAATGGTAAGTATCTAAACCTAGAAAAGGTATAGCAAAAATATGGTTTTATAATCTTCTGAGACCACCATTGTATATACAGTACATCGTTGATAAAAACATCATTAATCAGCATATAACTGTATTTGGTTATGAAAAACAACTGTTATTTGATTCTGCTTTTTGTTCTTAAGAGGATCAGGTTTTAAAATACTCATTTACAAGTTTTCTATCCTCCTTCAGTATTAAAGTAGAAAGTAAAAAGAGTACCTTATACATGCATGAAAATTAAAGCACATACCAAATGCATTTTTGATCCAGAAGTGATTATTTTATTACTACTTGAGCAGCCTGTTAAAATTTGGGATGTACTATACCTTTCATAGGCACATTAAGTCTCACAGTGATGTGTTTTGGGGTCGGAGGTGGTGGTTTGATGGGGCAAGTTTCTATAGCTCACATTAAAATCGGGACTAGGCACAGTTTCTCATGCCTGTAATCGCTGCACTTTGGAAGGCCAAGGCGGGAGAATTGCTAGAGCCCAGGAGATCGAGACCAACCTAGGCAACATAGTGAGACTGATCTCTACAAAAAGTAGAAAAAAATTAGCTGGATGTGGTGCCACATGCCTGTAGTCCTAGCTACTTGGGAGGCTAAGGCAGGAGGATCGCTTGAGCCCAGGAAGTCGACTGCAGTGAGCTGTGATCATGCCACTGCACTCCAGCCTGAGTGACAGAGTGAGACTCTGTCTCAAATATATACACATATATATGCACATGAAAACAATTATGCTTAAAATTTTAAAGTAAGAGAAATGTGTGCTATAAAAAGACATAAAAATAGCCTCTACTCCTTGTAGACTGCTGATTGAGAATTGCAGAGTTTTTCAACACATGAACATTTATTGTGTATGCTATTTATACAAATAGAAATGAATTCAATGATGTGCAGTAAAGATTTTCTCAAAGCAAACTCTTTTTTTAAAAAAAAAACCTGATTTTTTAACTTTGTGATTTTGTTTTACTGATATTTTATTATTTAATCATAATGACAGTCGTAATAATGACTCCAGGTGTTGAAACGAAAGGTTTTGTAACAGGTATAAGCTATTTCTATAGTACCTGAGGCTTTAAAAAATAAAAAAAAATCTAAATATCTAAGTGACTATTTTGGGGGCAGTTCTAATATTTGTAATGCTATCATTTTTAGAAGTTACTAGAATTCTATGTGAGTTTTGAAATCATGTTTATTATCTGATAAATCCTTTTCTTTACACCTCATGAGATTTTTAGACTAACAACACTTCAATGGAAACATGAAACCACTGACCCAGCGTTGGGCCTGGAGTTTTGCTTTGCTCTGAAGTCATTATGTTTCTTCTGGAATCACAGCCAATGACTTGGCACCTTCACATCTCTCTCCTGATTCTCCAGGCTCTCTTATTGTAGCAGGAATCCCTGATAAATCCCAAGGCTTAACTTTTGGTAATGATGTCCATGAGAGAATAGCTCTACTGTCTACTGAAAGAAATAGCACTGACTGACTTTTTTGAACTGTCCTCAAACCAGTACAATGGCTTGATCTGGGTAGGTGGATAAATTATGGGACAGTCATTTTAGAGTTCTTCTTACATGTATATATGTATCACGGAGAATGCCAAGGTAATTGTAAGAAAGAAGAGAGAATGGAAATCATTTTTTCTTCCAGGCTTCTAGTCTCCTTAGCCCAGGAAATCAGGGCTAGATATTTGTTGATGATACCCCCTTTTTCTGGAAGTCAGATTTCCTGTCCCCTCCTCCTGCCATAATGATTTTCAGGGTTGTAAGCCAAGGGGATTTTTCTTTTCTTTTTTCTTTTCTTTTCTTCCATCCATCTATCTATCTGAGACTCTAACTCTGTCACCCAGGCTGGAGTGCTGTGGCATGATCTTGGCTCACTGCAACCTCCACCTCCCGGGTTCAAGCAATTCTCATGTCTCAGCCTCCTGAGTAGCCGGGATTACAGGCATATGCCAGCATACCCAGCTAATTTTAGTATTTTTAGTAGAGACAGGGTTTCACCATGTTGGCCAGGCTGGTCTCAAACTCCTGACCTCAGGTGATCTACCCGCCTCAGCTTCCCAAAGTGCTGGGATTACAGGCGTGAGCTACCATGCCCGGACATGAATTGTGTTATTTGTTGCTACCATTTGTTGGGTACTGATTGCCAGGCATGGTGCTAAGTACCTCACATAAATTTTTGTCATTGAATTTTTACAATACAACTATGAATTATGTATTGTTATCCCTATTTTACAGATGAGGGGACTAAGACTCAGGAAGATTAGGTCACTTGAACAAAACTACTTTTAAATTTTTATCTATTTGTTCAAAATCTACTTATTGAGCACCTACTGTGTGCCAGCGAGTGTTCTCAGGGATTTGGATACATTGGTGAACAAAATGAAGGTCCCCGCTTTGTGCGGTTTACATTCTAATGTGGAGAGACAGAAAAGAAAAAATAGGCAAACATAAATAATATATTCTGTTAGAAAATAATCAGTGTTACGGAAAAGGAAAAAAGCGAGGCAAGGTCAGGGCATTTTTCCACTGTACTTTCTTTGTCCTCATGAAAGGGCCTGTGACATGTGTGCTTTGTAAATCACAAATATTAACGTGCTCTGGGAGCTTCCCGTACCTTTGAGGGTCAACTGAGTAATGGAGAAAGACGCTTCTGAAAATTCTCATCCAAATTCCAGAGGCTGTTACACTTGATAAATCAGAGCCGTCCACTTGGGTGTCTCTGCTTTTATTTAGGCGGCTGATTGCTTTATATGGGGTCTACTGTTTATTGTTTTTCTATCTCCCTCATTTATTTTAAATTTTAATTTAAAACTCATTTTCCGTGACTGTGCCTTGGTTATTTAATAGGTGCTTCTATTTTTATGAAGACACTCCTTACAGGAGCTGTTTGCATCAAAATGATGATACTGTAATGAGGCACTGCATTGATATGGTGATTCTTTGTGCATCTCTCAAGTGCTTTGCAGTGATGGGCAAAGGTGGAGAAGCATTCATAGTTCTGGTTACAATAAAGAAATGTGGTGTCATAGAAAGCAAGGGACTGGGTCAAAGTGAGAAGAGACTAGTGAAATTCATCTTTTTGTGGGGGAGAGTTGTGTCTGAGGAAATGCAGGCTGGAACCTGGGAACAGGGTGACCAGAGAGGAGCCCAGGGGCTGCATGACCAGGAGGGAACCTGGGGTGTGGGTAACCACTGTTGCAGACAAAGGGCTACATTTGCCATTAGTAGGCTTGAATTTGAATAGTTAGAAGTATGCATGTTGAACTTCAGTGAAGAAAACAGCAATGAAAATAATAGTAATCATAATGATATCGCTTACTGTTTTGCCAGATCTTTCCGTAAGAGGTTGACATACATGTCATTTCATACTTTATGAATCACTGAACCTCTTAGCAGCCCAGTGTTCTCCTTTGGACTACGAGAGCACTAATTAGCCGTAACAATTTTGCAAAATAGAGGTATCATCTCTTTTTCATAGACTACGACACCAAGGTTCAGAGAGGTGCAGGGGGCTTGCCAAGATGACTCAGCCAGTGAGGGGTGGTCTGTCCACTACCTTGCTTCATACCACCCCTGTGTGCCTGCCAAAACAAGGAAATGGGTATGCGTGTGTCCATTCTGTTCCAGATGTCACCTGGAAAAGAAGGCTTCAGTGGTTTACTGGCTTCTTTTCTGTACTGTAGTTACTAACTATACGTACTTAATTTTCAGTTCTAGAATTAACAGTGAGACGAATTTAATACCTTTACATTTTTAGATCCTATACTCAGTCACTACTTTTTTCTTGGAATTTTCACTGCTTCTCTTTAAAATAAGAATAACCATGCTAAGCCATAAAGTCTCACCATGCTCTTCTATTTGTGATATGAAAGATGGGGAGAATTTTAAACAAAGATAAACAAAAATGCTAAGTATATGTGACTTGAGGGCAGGTCCATGATTTGGTCATTCTTGTATCTCCTACCTCCTGGCATGAAGTCAGCTAGCTCCCAGTAATTATTTGTAGAATTGCACTGAATTTTTCATTAAAACGTCAAGAAGCCTCTGATTGACCTCTTTGTCTAACTATGCCTGTAAACCTTTGATTGCTGTGGGTGGCATCTGAACTCCGTAAACTGTCTTCTCCCTGAGACAGAAAATGGCATCTCCACTATCTCTTCTGGTGGGCTTCAGTGATGCAACCCACTTTATTCCAGCCATGTCTCTCCTTCTTAGGGTTCCTTCCATTTGTAGATGAGTAGAACGTTGCATAAAATGTATTAAAGCTTGCATATAATGTGTTACATCTCAATTTTTGATCTTATTAATGACCTTAATGCATAGGTAACCCGCTTTTCCCTCATTTTTCCTTCTATTTACCCATCTAACTTGCCTTCTTCCTTTCCCCATCCCTTTTCTCCTACTTTCATGTACATGTAGATACTCAGCTTTTTCATTGCCATATGTATTTTTTCAAAGTTATGTAATACCTACTACATATAAGATATAAAGTATAACCTGCTATAAAAGAAGTGTAATATCTTATGCAGACTGACAGTAAAGTAGGTACTATGTATGAAGCACTACACTAATATTACAGTTTAAGTTCCTGAAGGACAGAAACTCTGCCTGATGATCTCTGCAGCATGTGAGTCTCAACTCTTTCATTCGTCTTGTGCCCTTCCAGAGGAGGAAGCCCTCCCCAAAGGTGGGAGTACCTTCAGGGACCTATGGGGTCTGCACCTCCAAATTTTGATGCCTTTGCATCCTAGGCCCTGGAGCATGTGTGAGGAACATGTGTAAGGATGATCTGAGGGATGAGAGGGAAAAAATTAGCCTAGCAGAGTTGCTGAGATGGTGAAAGATGAACTTGGGGTATCGTGTCTTCCATGCTATGGTGACTGTGCTGAGTAAATTATCCACACTGACTCATTCTGTCCTCACAATTACGCTATGAGCTATGGATATTACTAACGCCATTCTACCGCACAAAGCAATGAACATGAGGGATGAGGCCAGGGTGGAGGGGTGCGGGGGACAGGCATTCTGAGCACTGAGGATAAAAGCCAGTGACTTTATGGTTCTGACTCAAGCCTCAAGCCTCATAGTCTGTCTGATGAGCCCAAGGTCAGATGCAGTATGCAACCATTTCAGCCCTAGGCAGCTTCTGTACTATGGCTTCAGCCAAATATTTTTACTGCGATCACCCCAATTCTCAGTCCCATCCCCAGGAGCCTCATTCATATAGCCCAGGGATTTGCTTGCCAGACTAGATTTGACTTCTGAAAACTATTTAGAAAATTAGCGGATTGCAAGTCTGCAAGAAATTACCCGAGAAGTGTGGCCTTAATGTTTAAATTAAAAATGCCAGCACCTCTAAAGACCGAGATCTGAATCTTTCATGATGTCTAAGAGATGTGCAGACATTTTAAAGTTCTATATTTAAAATTTTGAAAATAAAGAGTCTACTGATAATTGTCTAAACTCAAGACAGTTATAACCTCACTTTTGAGAAGACAGTTCATCTTCCATATAAATGGCTCCAACGAGAGTGTCTGAGACTCTGAGATACTGAGATGCATCATCTCATGACTCCCACTGTGCTGTGTGATATATTGACCCATGTGAATAGACACGCATACTCTTTCATGTTTATTTCCATGCTGTCAAAGTCAGTGTCTATATTTTCATTCCTTTATCTGTGTCCTATGGTACAATCACCCTTCCACTTAACAAAAACTTCTTCATCTGATACAATGATAAAAGGAATCGCTTATGTTTTGGATTCTTTTTTGTAGTTTTCAAAGTACTTTTACTTTTTTCTTACAAAATGATCCTCACATTAATCCTACAAGGTCCATATTACACATGCAGTTTTACTGGTGGAAGAACTGAAGCTCAGAGTGCATAATTGCTGGCCCAAAGTTACACAGTGATAATTAATGGAGCCTGGTCCGTAGGCTTTTTTCTATTTATAAAAGTAGCACATATTTATTGTAGAAAATTTATAAGATACAGAAAAGCCGTAAAGAAAAAAATGCAAATTATCTGAAGTCTCACCACTTAGACAAAAACCTAATCAAGATTTTGTTATATATATGCTACCATTCTTCTTTGCATGAAAATGAATATTTTTCAAAGTTGAAATTAAACTATACATGCTGCTTTGTAACCTAGTTTTTACTTATCCACATTTTCCACTAATTACATATTCTTCTACAACAACTTAATCAATATAAAGCATTCTAGAATAAGAGTATACCATAATTTAATAAATACCATATTGTTAGACATACAGGTTTTATCTGTGTCTTTGAGCACAGCTTTGTACACACCTGTCATTATTTTCTTCATTTAAAGTCCAGGGTTACTAGGTCAACATATGTGGATATTTTTAATGCTCTTGGTCTTTTTTGATCAAATAATCTAAGGTGTTATACTGCCAGATGTATGATGCTGTCTGTTTTACTACATATTTGACAGCATGGAGTATTGTCATTAACAAAAAATGAACATATTGATATTAAACTTTAGTTTTAATACCTCTGTTCTACTTTGAGGATCTGCTCATTATGGTCACTATATGGTAGTAAAATAGGACTTTTATACTGATGAGACTAATGGTCCTTTGGCTTTACCTACAAATCCGAATGCCAAAGGATATTGTGAATTGACTGAAATTGGATTTCTCTTAGGACTTGGCCTATCATTCCCAAGGTGATAATTGTCTGGACTGCCAATATTCCCTTAGGCATACATTTTCACTGGCCTATGTTCAGGGTCATATTGTTGATTCTCTACATATGCATAAATGTCACCAAGAAGAGAAAACTTGACAATCTGTATTAATATAATTTAAGATTTCTGATCATTGACTTTCAGTCAAAATGAAATATATTTATATGTTCTTTTCTTTGCCTAAAGCTGTTGGATCTTGGGGAAGTAATTTCACCTCTCTAAGCCTAAGTTTTCTCCATTATGGGATGGAGAGGGGCATGACCCAGGCACTCTTTGGATGTCTTTTGTAAAAATTCAGGGAGAGAGAATGCACGTTAAAGTTCTTGGCACATTATTAAATTCTCCTTGATGATGTATATTATTTTTGTCATAAGAATGAAGTTTTTTGTCCAAAAATATTAGTGAATAAGCTCCCACTTTCTTGTTCTTCATTCTAATAATTTTGTATAATTTATAGAGAACAGGTTTATTGAAGAAAGGGAATGTGGCCCAGATTCTGTCCAAATTTAGAATTAGTGGGATCTGAAACAATGAGATTTTTTTGTAGCCTCTTCCAGGATAGTCTAGTATTCCCATGGCGCTCATCAATTTGCTTTTCCACCTACGGTATCTCTATTCCTGTAATGTAGATGAGGTCTTCTAGAGAACGGAATGCACCTTGAACCTCTTGATGTCATTTCTCTGACCTCAGAGTATTTTCTGAACAAATCTGTCTTTGCCTTTCTTTCTTCTTATGAAAGTATATGAACATGCTTGGGACAGCTAAGGTTAAATATTCCACAGGGTACAAAATCCCATCCTTAAAAACCAGAGCTCCCATCAGCACCTTGGAGAAGTCATTTGTTTTTCTTTTGCTGATACTCTCATCTGTAAGAATAAAGTTCTTCTATCAAACGTTTACTGAGCATCCAGTGTGTACCAGACACAGGGATATGAAGATGAAACAGAAACGTCTTGCTCCACAGGCCTCATCATCTAGCAACCAAGTAAACAACCAATTACACAACAGCATGATAAACAACATCTTAGTGTGGCTGCCTCTGTTCAAATTCACACATGTGTGCCTCTCTCCTAATGACCTGACAAGCAAAGCAAAAGAATCATTCTGATTAAATGAGCAGATGATATTTAATGGATCGTACAGGCAATGTTTGCGAAATAGAGATAGAATACAGAGATACTATGTAGAAAAGAAACTCACAGAACTGAAAATATCAGAGGGGCTGTGAAAATTAGCCTCATCTCTGGCTGCCTCCCCACAACCAGAGAAAATCACTTTTTTTTTTTTTTTACTTTAAGTTCTGGGATACATGTGCAGAACCTGTGGATTTGTTACATAAGTATATGTGTGCCATGGTGGTTTGCTGCACCTATTGACTCGTCCTCTAAGTTCCCTCCCCTTGCCCCCCACCTTTCTAGCCATATGCAGAAAACTGAAACTGGACCCCTTTCTTACACCTTATACAAAAATTAACTCAAGATGGATTAAAAACTTAAATGTAAACCCCGAACCATAAAAACCCTAGAAGAAAACCTAGGCATTGCTATTCAGGACATAGGCATGGGAAAAGACTTCATGATGAAAACCACCTTCAGTTCTAAAATGTGCCAGGTGTTCTTGACCTTTGCACAAGTGTGATTCCTTCTTCTTCTTTTTATTTTTCTGCTTAGGACATTCTTCTCCTTTCTCCCCCTACACACTCTCTCTTTACCCCTTCCTTTATCTGGCTGACTCCAGTTTATCCTACAGGCCTTTCAGCTCAGGCACTATTTCCTAGGTTAGATTTCTCTCTTTTGCCCATCCACGCACCGGCCACTTCTGTTATAGTACTTATTAAGTATGCTGTACAAGGTGGAAGCAACCCAAATGCCCATGGATGGATGAGGAAACAAGATGTGCTATACACATGCAATGGAATCCTATTCAGCCATAAGAAGGAAATAAATTCTGATACATGCTTCGTTATGGATGAAACTTGAAGACACTATGCTAAGTGAACCAGTCACAAAAGGGACAAATATTGTATGATTCTTCCTATATGAGGTTCCTATGGTAGTCAAACTCATAGAGACAGAAAGTAGAATGATGGTTACCAGGGACTACAGGGAGGAGGGAATGGGGAGTTAGTGTTTAACAGGTACAGAGTTTCGGTTTGGGAAGATGGAAAAGTTTAATGGATGGATGATGGTAATGGTTGCACAATGTGAATGTACTTAATGCCACTGAACTGTACACTTAAAATGGTAAAAATGGTCAATCTTAGGTGTATTTTACTATAATAAAAGATGTGTTATAATTGGGTGTTTAGTGGCAGTATACCTTCCTGTATCCCTTGAAAGCAAGACAGTACTAAACCCATACTTTGTAGATTGAAGGTGCTCACTTAAAATTACATTGAAAAAAATGAATGAATGTCGAAATGGTCTCATCTCATTATATCAGGCTAATGTATTTCATATTTTAAGATAAGAAAATTCAGATTCAGAGATTAGTGACCTTGCTGATAGCACAGAGGTAGTACACGTTGAAGTCAGTATTATAACCCAGGTGTTGTCAACTCCAGTTCAAAAATATATTCTTTCCATTGTGCTAGCCTTTTTTATTTGTTGTCACTTTCTACACATAGCTGGAATTAGGGAAAGTAGAGACAGAGAAATTCACCTGAAATGCCATGTTTTACTTTAAATATGATTTTAGAAGATTGAGAAGAGATTGGGAAAGGAAGAAAGAAAAAGAGGCTGATAAAGAACTTTCCCTAGGATACAGTTGCTTTTCATTTGCTTTTTGTTTTTTCCAATCTCTTGCCATGTAACCAAAAGAACTGAAAATGGGAAGATTAATTGGGCAGTCAGCTGTTTCCCAAGGGCTATAATGGAATCCCCATCTCTTAGGTAATTTAATCTGGAAGGTGGTTTTCTGTAGGGAACATCCCACCTGGTTGGGGATGGGCAAGATGATTTGATAGGCCTCTTCCTGCCCTAATTGCTAATCTGCTTTGTGGAAATCCCCTTCTCATGCTGCATTAAAGACTCCATTAATTTGTTTATATATAAATTCAAGCTACTTCAGTTGTGTCACACTTCTGAGAGGTTCCCATTCAAGAGTCTTTGACTTGTACCACCCATTAGGATTTACTGATAAGAAAGATGCATTATACATTTTATTACCTTGTCTACAGCGCACATGTGACAACTATAAAGTACATTCATGTATAGTATGAATAACTGTCAGGGTAATTGATAAAGTAGTCTGTAATAAAGGTAGCTGGAATGGCATTCCTAGAAGCTGAGGTCTCTAAGTGCTCAAGAGGAGGGGGAAAAGGCACTAAATAAATCCAGTCTTTCAGAAATCGCTGGCATTAAAAAGAAATAGCCAACCAGAATCCTTAGGCCTACATTTCACTTTCAAGTATAATTATTTTATGTTACAATTCATATCTGCTGACACATTGGAATCAGCTCAAATAAAGGAATGCCATAAATCTTGCATTGTTTGGATTAAGCAAATGTTGGTGCTGGAATAAGTCAGGGAGAGACCTGCCCTTTGTGTACACACTTTAAGAGAATGAAATCACTGGAAAAGATATAGATTCAGTTGAGACAAATGGTCCACCAGCAGTCGTTCAGCCTCAGTTTAAAGATTCAAAGCAGTGATAAGCTTAGCACTTATCTTTGTAGGTGAATTATAGCTGACCATTATAATAATATTCGTAACAGTAACGGACACTGTCACTTACGGGCTTTTGCCATATGTCAGTTACCTGTGTATACTACTGTTTTTATCATCAAAACAGCCATAAATAGGAGGAATTTCTAGCCGCCTTATCTCGAGCATGTTATTTTACTTCTCTGTACCCCAGATTATTCAGCAGAGAATGGAAACAATTATAGTGTAAAATCACAGGTGTATTGAGAAGATTAAACAAGGTAATACATGTAAAGTGCCTTGAACAGTGTCTGGCACACAGTAAGTGATCAAAAAGAATAAGCTGACATCGATCATTATTTCCATCTTACAGATAAGAAAACCAGTCACAGAGAAGTTAAGAAATGTACACAAGGTAGCTGATAAAGGATTTGAACCTGGGTCTTCTAGATTCCAAACTGTAAATTCATTCTACAGTTTCTACCTGTCTGCTACATTCTCTCTGTGTTAACTTCATACATCGGTCCTTATTCTGACTTTTTAGCACAGAAGGCAGGAGCTACATATACATCCTTGTTAGTCTCCCAGCCTCTTTTAAGCTGAGGGAGGTGAAGATGGAATAATCTTCCTTGGTGGAATCTTTCACCTTAACTGGGATCTGCTGGTACATGTTGTGTATTGTCCAAATGTCAATTATGTGGCCCCTTCAGACTTCCAGTCAGTTTTGCAGTGTGGCCTATTCTTCCTTTTCCTTTCATGAAAATTTGTTAATGTTGTTGTAGCAGTTACACGCTGTCATTAGAGAGTCTGTTTCAATGGTGACTAATCATTGTTGGCACCTGCCATGGCTGTATATTTTTATCCTCCAGCTGTTTTGCAATTAGACTAATCTTGTGAAATGGATAAAATGTCAGAGAAGGAATCAGATCCAAGAGATAGGCTAACCCTGTATGCTTGTACCTATATGCCTTGTACTGAAAGATATGTCAACTCTTTCTCTGACTACTTGAGTATCCTTGAAAGTAAGTCACCGGGCTGTTTCCCCACTTATGCCTGGCTGTATTCTTAGCCTTTAGCTCCGGATGCAGAAGGCCAGCTGAGCACTGGGTCACAGAGTGTTGCGTTGAAGCAATGGCAGGACTAGCCCACCATCCCCCTTCCCCACACCCCCTCAAAAATCCCACTAGTTTCATGAGCCTTTTATAACTAGGACCAGAAAGGAAGTGGATTTCAACATTTTAGAAATATTTTCAGTGTAAGAGCACCAATGAAACTGAGTTTAGAAACAGAACAGCACCTAGACCCAATAGAAGATGAGTGGAGAAGATTTAAGTTCAATACCGGCTCCACCTGCCAGCTACATTGTCTTGGCAGGTTTTACAAATGCTCTGGAATTCAGTTTCTTCATTTGTAAGTAATAACATATACTGCACTGCATTGAGGACTTGAACTATGCGTCTCAGAAATGCCTTCAAAACTGCAAAATGCTCTGCTACTGCTAGTTGCCTTGAAAATGAAGAGATGGCATTAACTGAAAACAAAAATAGAAGTTCATGGGAGGGCTCCATGGCTCAGCAGCTCTGTGGTCTTGGGGACTTAATCAGCCTGAGCCTCACTGTCTTCATCTATAAAATGGGTAGCTTAACAGAGCGGTTGTGTAGCTCCAATATGATGTAGGCGAAAGTGTGTGCTTAAAAGTTGAACTCTACAGCACTCTGCAAATATTAGTCACGATGTTTATTACAGGGATGGCCAGCCGGTGGAATGTCTCCTTTGTCCTTGCCAATTGAAAAGCACTTTTTTATATGCAGTACATTTTCCCATGTAAAAAAAAAAAAAAAAAAAAAAAAAAACCCTACTTTTCACTGCAAGAGTTCTAGCTTTTTCAGCCAAATGACTCTTCTCACCAATTCTGTATCTTAATTGGAGAGAGAATAGGGAGGAAACAGAAGTCAAAGCCAGGAATCATCCGGCTTTTTCCATGTAGGTACAAATTAGAAGATCTGTGACTGTCTTCGACTCTCATTTTTCTGTCTGCCGGACAATGTTTGCACAGAGCCGGGATGAAGTAACTAAGATCTCTCTTCAGGATAAATGCTAGATCTGCTTTGTACTGAAAGATATATGCCAGGATATAAAAAGAATTCTCTCCGTGGTGCTCCTATTAATTCATAGCAGTTATAGAGAGCTGTAAAAAGCCACCTAATTACTTCTTTCTCCTGCTGTATATTTCAAGGATGGCAGGTATCCTAGAAGATTCAAGGTAAATCTGGTATTAAAGCCATTGGACTATAATCTTCTTTTTTACCACCATCTTGTCTGCAAGAGACAATATTGGCCCTAAGAACATTCTGTCCTTGGGCTTCCTTTATCCTTGTATGGGTTGGGGAGGCACTGGACTGCCTACTTTGCTTCTGCTGGCCTCTGCTTGACCACTCCTATAATAAAATAAGGGCAGTGTATCTTATGGCTGGGATACAGATACAGTTTGGAAAACACCAGGAAACACCAGGATAGCTTCTCCCCACCTGCTTTCTAAGCTAATCCACACAAAACTGCTCAGCATGCCAAGATGAGAAACGTCTCCAACAGTTCTCAGACAGTCTGTGGAGTTTTGGAAAGCCACAGAGGTCACTGCCACGTTCATGATACATGAGACCATGAAAGGTAGGGACAGATGGACTGGCCACCCCACATCACAGCTGGACTATGGAGACAAGAATGACTATTTTCATGTCACCTCCTTGCTGAACAACTTTCCCTATGGCCTGATCAGGTTATATCATTTGTTTAGTAATCAGGCCCTTTGAAGAGAGGTTTCAACCCAGTCTAACTTTAGATCTCTTCCTTACAGAACTGTATTCTTTTGAAAAATGCCCCATTCCCTCATTGCTGAAAGCACAGCCAGGGCTTCCACAGGTTGGCGTGTCTTCACCTTTAAGAAGCCTGCTCAGAGAAGACACCAGCCCATGTTGCCTTCCTCCTGAGCCTTTCCCAACTGAAAGCCCTCCTTTTTCTTTCTGAATACCCAGGAAGCCTCTGGCCATGCTTCTAGAGCTGTGCCATTGAATACAGTAGCCGTTAGCCACGTTAACTATTTTAGATTTAATTTTAACTATTTAGATTTAAATTTAAATGAATCAAAATAAAATTTAAGAAGTCAGTTCCTCAGTCACACTGGGCTCATTTCTAGTGTCCCATGTGGCCAGTGACTCCTGTATTGGTCAGTGCCAATATAGAACATTTCCATCATCACACAAAGCTTTCAGACTGGGCTGTTCTAGAGTATGCCTCACTCTGTCCTGTGATGAAAATGCCCGCTTCTTACTGAGGACCTTCTCCTTGACAACCCCATGCTAAGTACTTTATAATCCCCAAAACATTTCTAAAATTAAATGTGATTTAATGTATAAGAAACCCTGGGGCTTGGTGGTGATAAGTAACTTGTCCAGGATATATAGCTTGTAAGTAGCAGAGCTGGGATTAGGCCCCGGGTCTGTCTGCCCTGAAGCCTACCCTCTTAGCCACACTACTACACTCACTGGAGATATCTGAGTCCTGCAGTAAATGCAGTTGCCTCCTGTATTTGTTTTTGTTTAGTGTCTTCTATGAGCCGGTGAGATGAAGGTGGAGCTGCAGCATGGGAGTGGACAGGTGTTGGCACGAGGGTGTGTTGAGGATGGTGTTGGCCATGTACTGCACACTTTACGTGCATTTATCCTGTTTAATTCTCCTAATGACCCCATTACATGGTTACTATTATTATCTCTACAGATAGAAAAAAAAGGACAGCTTAACAGCTTACAAGTTAAGCAACATGGTGATTGTTAAGTGGCAGAGCCTGAAATGGAACCCAGATGGTCTGAATTCAGAAGTCCTTGTCATGACCACTGGGTGTTGCTGCTTCAACTCATCTCCCTCTGATTTTAGTCTCACTCCCAACAGAAGGGTTCTCAGCTTCTTCTCAATATGGAGGACCTCAGTGAATCCTCTGCTTGCTTTGGGAAAGCAAACAGCAAAATATCTGAGTGAAGCGGATGCTTCTGAGCACAGGAGTTTATGTATTCCCTGGAGAGCTGGCCTTGGTAAAGCCTCACCCTTTCCTTCATACTGAAGTGCTAATCGATGCAGCAAATACACCTGATTGACTTCTTGTCAGACCCCCATTTTGCAACAATGGGCAACATCTTCTGTAATTTGAAAACTGATTACAGACCAATCCTGGTTTGCTTTTTTTTCTTCTTAACATAAATAGAATTTCTCTTTCAGAAACAGCAGAAGCTTTTCTGGTTGATTCCGATACATTTCCAATGAGGCTTCTTTGCCAACCCCCTTTTAAGTGAATCTATTAAATTATAGTAACTGAATTTGAAGATACAGTAAAGAAGAAAATAGCATCATCTTCATTTCATTTTCTTTCATTAAAAACTCTGAGCCTAATAAAAAAGATAAACGTTCATAAACAGTGTTTTTTCAGTTTTCTCATATATCTGTAGTGGTCTATTAACAAATTCTACCTATAAAGTTAATGCGTCTGAAATTCTAAATACAACATGGGTGGGGGAGTAGATGAGAACATAATGAGTGATCCCCAGTTCTACGTTCATATTTTGGCCAGAGAAGGGAATTTAAACAAGGGATCACCAAGGCAGGAAGACCAGGTCAGTTTCCATAGAAACTACTTCTTACAGTGACTTTGAGGCATCACCAAAAACAGCAGGGAAGTATTCCAGCCTAGAGTTGAACTGTACTGTAAGAGTGTGTACATTTTGAATTATTCGGTCATCCTTCTTAAATACTCCTCGGGAGTAGTGGTATTTATGAGTATTTATAAGAAGTATCAGATGCTTTGGAATGAGAAAGGTCTGGATTTCAGTCTGTGCCATATATACCTAGTAGTTAAAAGAGTAGGCTTTAAAATCAGACTGTAAAGAAACACTTCCTGGATCTAGAACCAGAGTTGACAAAACTACAGTGGCCTATAGGCCAAATCTAGCATACCACCTGTTTTTGTATGATTGCAAGCTAGGAATAGCAGTGACATTTTTTAATAGTTGAAAAAATCAAAATAGAAATAAGAGTTCACATTATATAAAGTTATATGAAGTTCAAATTTCAATATCCATAAATAAAATTCCATTGCCACACAATCCCACTCATCTGTTTGTGTGTTACCTATGGCTGCTTTTGCACTATAAAGGCAGCATTGAGTTGTTGCCACAAAAGGAGTATGGTCCACAAAGCGGAAGATATTTATTGTCTGGTTCTTTACAGAAAAAGTCTGCCAACCCCTGATCTAGAATTTTGAAAGTTAAAATTACCGGCCAGGCACGGTGGCTCACGCCTGTAATACCAGCACTCTGGGAGGCCCAGGAGGGCAGATCACGAGGTTAGGAGATGGAGACCATCCTGGCTAACACAGTGAAACCCATCTCTACAAAAACTACAAAAAAATTAGCCGGGCGTGGTGGCACACACCTTTAATCCCAGCTACTCAGGAGGCTGAGGCAAGAGAATAACTCGAACCTGGGAGGCAGAGGTTGCAGTGAGCTGAGATCGTGCCACTGCACTCCAGCCTGGTGACAGAGCCATATTCCGTCTCAAAAAAAAAAAAAAAAAAAAAAAAGTTACTTAAGGTCTTTGTACCTCAATTTCCTCATCTGAGAAATAGAGTTAATAATATTAGCCAAATCATAGGTTGGTTGTGTTAATTAAATGTGATGAATGTAAGTCATGTAGCACAATTCCTGCACACAGTAAATATAATAAATGCCAGCTGATGGCCACACAATTTTAGCCAAATTACTGAAACTCTGAGCCTCAAATTTCTCATCTGTAAAATGGAGATACTAATACCTATTTTATAGGATTTCTAAAAGGATTATTGGGGTAGCCTAGCAGTAACAATAATGGCCAATTTTTATTTAGCACTTAATTGACAAGTGTGAAAACAAGACATGAAATGGTTAAGTGACTGCTGAACTCACCCAGGTAGTAAGTGACCCAGCTGTGTTATGAAACAGGCCATTCTCAGAGCCTGTGTGTGGCTCAGCTGTAACAACTACCGTCTAACTTCAGTGCCCTTCAGGGAGTGAGTCTGTTCATCCCCTTTTTTCTTCCCCTTACCCCCACAGTGGCATGTTCCTCATGCCTGTGTTTGCTGCTGTTGCCATTCTGTCTAATTTAGTTAGTGCTTCATGTTTCTGTCTCCAGCATTCTTTAGGATTGTATTGTAATTGATTGAATGTGTATTTGTCATCATTTCTAGAATGTGGTTTTCTTAAACTTGGGAGTTATTTATTTTCATCTTTGCACCCCCTACTGTCTACATGCCACCTGGCCCATTATT
Organism: Cacajao melanocephalus; assembly: GCA_963573385.1. Taxonomy (NCBI): domain Eukaryota; kingdom Metazoa; phylum Chordata; class Mammalia; order Primates; family Pitheciidae; genus Cacajao; species Cacajao melanocephalus. The sequence goes on along the minus strand of CAUYLG010012478.1, from coordinate 167,973 downwards.
AGGACCAAATTAGCGTTTGCCAATTATCTGAATGAACAAATGAGTGAATGAAAAAAATATTGATGTGTTTGTATATCTTCTTACATTAATCCAGTTGGGCTTCTTTGAGTGGTATTTATTGGTTATAAACGTTTGGTATATAGCTGTCCTGAAAGTTCACATGCAAATGAATTGTTACTCATGGGTAGCCTACATTATGACTGGCCCCTTGAGTTTACAAGAAACTGGAGAAAAATGTGTTAGCTTCCTAGTTGAAAGAGACATTTGCAGCTTGCCCTCTACCTGTGCTTGGCAGCTTCATTCATAGTTGCTCTTTGAAAATCCAGGTGAATTTCTCATGTAGAAGACAGCATAAAGGCCCACTAGGTCAGGAATTGGACTGCCCCATCTCAGTGATGATTCACCTGCTGGGCTGGAACAGAAGACCATTGTGGAAATTGACAGAGACCACAATAAGCTTCCCTGCATGCACTGACTCAGGAAGGTCTGGCCTGGAGAGTCACATGGGGGTAACTGCGGCACTTACTCTGAAGTATGTCTTTGACTTTCAGTCTGAACACAGGTCCTTGCAGCTATTCTATGCTCTTAGTCTCCTAGACTGGAAGCAAACTTCTAGACAGGCATAAAGGAATGCTGAAATAAAACAGATCATTTTCCTTCCACATTTTTTCTTTTTCTCTAAACCCTAGAGTAAAAGAAAGTATGACAGCAAGAATGTCATAAGGACATTGCAGACTTTTATGTGTTAGATACTTTTAATAATCCATAGTGTTTGATGGGAGTATCATTACTCTTATTTGGCAGACATTGAAACTGAGGTTTCAAAGGTAGAAGTTATGCATGTAAGGTATTTAGATCCTAGAGCAAAATTTAAGTTTTTGACTCCTGAACACCTAACCTGACCTCACTACAAATGCATCCTAGATTTGGGGCAGAAATTATTTAGTCATTTATCTATACAGCAGCTATGTATTGATCACCTATAATAAGCACTGAGGATTCAGCACTGAGTGAATAAGACAGGCAAAGTCATGACCTTTATTACCTTCTGTTTTATTGGGAGAGTCAGGCAATAAACATGTAAATAAAACAATTTCAGAGAGTGATAAGTACTGTGTATTTTTTCTTTTAATTCAGGGTAATGTGATAGGGAGTGACTGGGAGGGATAGCAAAATTAGATGGGATGGGACAAGGATGATGCCTCTGATGAGGGGACACTTAAGCTGAGACTTAAATTCTAGAAGAATGCATGAATGAAAAGATTAGAGGAAAGGGTGTTACAGGTGGACAAGTGCTAGCAAGTGCTTCTGCACATAGGCAGAAATTGGTGTAGGTAAAACAGGTGGTCCTGTCCTAGCTGGTGGGTGTGTCCCAGCCCTGATGCTGTACCAAGGACTGTGTCATCTGGACTATGTCATGGCAGATCTGAAAACAGTGTCTGAACAGCAGAACAGCAGTACATAGAAGTAGGTAACAGCCAGCTCTAAGAGTAATAGGGGGCCCGGCACAGTGGCTCATGCCTGTAATGCCAGTACTTTGGGAGGCCGAGGTGGCTGGATCACGAGGTCAGGAGTTCAAGACCAGCCTGGCCAAGGTGGTAAGACCTTGTCTCTCCTAAAAATCCAAAAATTAGCTGGGCATGGTGGCAAGCACCTGTAATCCCATCTACTTGGGAGGCTGAGGCAGAGAATTGGTTGAACCCAGAAGGCGGAGGCTGCAGTGAGCCAAGATCCTGCCATTGCACTCCAGCCTGGGCGACAGAGCGAGACTCTGTCTAAAAAAAAAATAGTAATAGGGCTCTGATTCTCCAAGATGAGCCTGAATTTAGAATTTAGAATATTTTGTCCCATTAGAACACTTACTTCTCTTGAACATGTGGCCTGTGAGGGCTCAAGAGGGGCTCAGGGTATGGGTGTCAACCTTCCTCTGGTTGACAATTCCATTTCTTCTCGTCTCCCCCATCCAAGGCCCACCCATCCTTCAGGTCTGGCTCAGATGGCTCCTCTCCTGGAGACCTACCCTGGTTACAGCGCAAAGAAGTCATCTTCTCTCCCTCACTTCCTTTATCTGCACTCTTCTTTTGCTATTCTAAGCATAGTCTTCTCTGTCCTATACCTATTTCTGTTTATTCAATAACATATATTATATATATTTCTGTTTACATAAGCATTGATATAGAAATGTCAAGGCTGGAGTTAGGCAGGGTCTGGGTTTGAGTCTCCACTTTCTGATGTGTGATTTCAGGCAAGTTGCTCCATCTCTTTAGATCTCAGTTTTGTCATCCATGAGTGGGCACAGCTATAGTGCCTGTAGCATAGGGTTATTCTAAGATGAAAATGAAATAATGCCCATGAAGTGCTTAGCAGTCAATAGATGTAAATGATTGCTGTAATAATTGTTAGTGTGTGCCTCATGAAAGATTGTTTACTCTCCTTCATTAGGCTGAGGGTTTGAGAGCAGAAACTGTGTATCATCAACATTTTTATCTGCATTACCTAGCCCAGTTCCTGGAATATAAGTAGTGTTCAGTAAATATGTCGAGTGAATAAATGAGTTGTTTTTAATAGATATAACCACTGCAACATTATAGAATTTCAGAACTGGAAGGAACCTTGTTGTCACTGAATTCACCTCCTTAATTGAAACAAAAGGAAACTGAGGCCAACAGATGTTAAAGAGTTAAGCCAAAAGTGACAAACCCCATTTGTGGCAGATCTGAAAACAGTGTCTGCTTGCTCTCAGAACGGCAGTGCACGTGGAAGTAGATTACAGCCAGCTCTGAAGGTAGCAGGGCTCCAGTTCTCCAAGAGAGCCTGAATTTAGAATATTTCGTCCCGATAGAACACTCACGTCTCTTGAACATGTGGCCTAGTTTTTGTTTGTAAATGGTGACAGAGAGTGGTTTCGCTCACGTTTTTATTGCTAGCAGAAAGCAGACTCTTGGACAGAACAGATGCTCTATAAGCATGTGATAAATGAACAGACACATGTGGCCACCTTATAGCTCATTAACGTAAAGTGTTCATGTGCAAACTAATCTCAAGGTTGATCTCGTTATGTTTCCTGTATCACAAAGTGCTTTTTGTAATCTCAGGCCTTGTCCTGTCCACATGGCCTGTCTAGGAAGGAAAGTGGTAAATTTCTGCCTCCCTGAGAGGTAACATGCATTGATCCATCCATGACTTAAAGGCTTATGAGCATTCAAATGACACCTGGGGCTATTGATTTCAGAAGCACAGCAGATTGAGTTTAGAAATCATTTAATGGTCTAAGATTCATGCAACCATTCAACAAATATTTAGGAATTCCTACTATGTGCCAGGTACTTTTTCCTATTTTCATTAGGAATAAGAGAAAAATAATAGTGCCTCCCTCATAGCGTTGCTGTGAGGAGGGTTGGGTGAGCAATACGTCTGGATCACTGAACATAAGAGCTGGCACTTGATAATTGCTCAAAATATTAGCTCGTATTTACAAACTATATTCATAAAATTGTGGTAATAATTGCAGTGTTGAGGAAAGAACAAAGATACTACACCATACTTTGAATTCCCACATTGCAAAACTGCTTCTCTTATTTTTTAAACTTGTACTCCAAGCTCCATCCATACCAGGCTATTGGGAAAAGCCCAGCTTTGCTGGAAGAGAACCATGTTTGTTTTCCAGAGAGTCAAACCAAGAGGTTACTAAAGGAGTCTGTTGGGTGTTCAGAACACAGCACTTTCCTTAACAAACATAAATAAACTAAGGAAGTTTCTTGGAAAGTTATGTCATACATTGGGTGCCAGGCACAAGCATGCTAGAATCCCAACATGAACTAGAGGAGGATAGTCAGGATCAGGGTTCCAAGGTGAGTTGCCCCTGGCTGCTAGCCCTTGGAATGAGAGGTCTGGGGCTTGCTGGGTACCTGCTTCTCCAAAGAGGACCCTAGAAGCAGAAGGAGACAGCCAGGGCAGAAGACAAATTTTAATCCATCAGGAAGAGCCAAATTCATATGCCAAATACAGACACCAAATCCAAATGGCCATAGCAGAATAGAAGTCTCAGTTACTAAGCCAAAAAGTCAGAGTTAGCCAGAGATGGTATTCAAAGTGACAGTATATCAAAGATGAACTGAGACAAATCTCACGTGGTTGTCAGTACCAGCCTTGGTGCGACCTGGCATTACAGTGACCAGCCAAGGGGCAGGAGTGGGGATGTGGCAACCAGTGTACTGAAGCCAGACATGAGTCATCGTATTTAGTCTTCCTAGCAACACATTGCAGAAGGTATCATTATTATCTGTCCTTTACATGCACTGTAGGAGCTTCAACAGCTTACTCTGCTTCACCCAGCTAGCAGTTGGTGAAGCCAAGAGTCAGGACCAAGCAATCTCACTCCGCAGTCCACTCTCTTGACCCTCATTCTGGACTTAGGGAGTTCATATTCGTATTCTGGGCTAAGCACTGGGCTAGACATTGAGAATGCTGTCTTAAGCAAGATGATGCCCCGCCATCAAGGAGCTTACATTTTAATGAAGGAGATACGACACTAATCAATAGTTAAGAGAGTAATGAATGGTGGGAAATGTGGAGAGCAGTACTGTGGGGATGAGAAGGAAGAAGCCAGCGTGGTTAGAGGTTCAGGAAAGTGATGTGCTTGGTAACATCCTGGGTAAGGAAGAACTGCTGCATGGAGCAGAGAAAACTTATTCCAAACAGCTGAGCACAGGTACGTAAGGCCAATAATCTAGTAATAAAAACTAGTAATGAAATGTTTCTGGGATGCGAGATTGGCTTATAAGAATTCATTTGGATTAGTCATTTCTCCTTACCAAATTTAACAGATAGCTCTCAGTGAGTCCTTGGAGCTATTTGCTCTGAGGCTGCTAATAGGCTCATTTGGGAATAACATATTGTGCTGGGATATTTTGCGTTTTTACCCTACAGCCTTGATTGAAGAGGCTGTTACAAAGTCATTCTTTAAAAGGACCACATATATGGATTCAAAAAAGATATAGGAAAAAATATGCAACCAAGGCTGATACTGAATAGCAGGGCCTCGGGGAAGAAATGAGATGGAGTTCAAGACCATCTACCAAATGCCAGGAATGATGCATCCATTATTTCATTTAGCCCTTCCACACACTCTGTGAGTTAGGCATCATTATCCCTATTTAGAGGTGGAACAGAAACACACAAGGCTCAGTTGCCTTGTCCAGGGTCACAAAGCTTGGGAAGAGGCAGAGTTTGGCTTCCAAATCAAGACTGTCTAGATTCAAACCTGGGCTGTTCCTGCTTTCTTCTGATTTCATTCAAGCGGTAGGACCATATGCTTTAGTGGTCTTACAAAAGAATTTTGTAAGTTCAAACTTGTGAGCCAGCACGGAAAGAATCCTTCAACTTTCTGGACCTAGATTTACTCATTTCTAAGGTCCTTCAGGCTTTAAAAATTTATATTTCATGGGCTATTGGTCCTCAATTCTGGTCTGGACCGATCCAAGCTTTTCCACAGTTGTTCCTGCAGGACAGCACCTATCACCCTGTGTTCTGAGTTGGGGTATTCTTGCGGCCCCTCCTCTTTAATCCTGGAGCTCCTTGAGTGCTGGTTCTCTATGTTCCCCTAAAACCTATCCCAAGTTCCGGCACATAATAGGCAGCACTCTATATTACTTTGAGATGTTAGATGGGTTGATTTTTTTTTTTCTTGAAACAGAGTCTCACTCTATGGCCCAGACTGGAGTGCAATGGCACGATCTTGGCTCACTACAACCTCCGCCTCCTGGATTCAAGTGATTCTCCTGCCTCAGCTCCCAAGTAGCTAGGATTACAGGCACCCGCCACGAGGCCCATCTAATTTTTGTATTTTTTAGTAGAGACGGGGTTTCATCATGTTGGTCAGACTGGTCTTGAACTCCTAACCTCAAGTGATCCACCTACCTCAGCCTCCCAAAGTGTGGGGATTATAGGCATGAGCCACTGCGCCTGGCCTGGGTTGATTTTTTAATAGTTTGGGGAAATCACTTTACGTACTAGGCCTCCATCACCTTATCTGTAAATTAGAGATATCAATACAGTGATGCCTGAAGTTGTTTCCAGCTTCATGGTAAACTGACCACCTATCTGTAAATAGAAGTTTCCCAGAGACCCCAATAGACATCGCTATTGCTTCCTCTATGCTATCTCCTACTTTGTATCTGTTTTTATTTATTTTTCATAATGCATTTATTTAACTGGATGTCTCCCTTTATCAATCTGTGAGTCTGGAGGGCAAGCACAGGATATTATTTATCTCAGCTTCTGTCAAGTTTGAGATGTGGAAAGGGCTTAGGAAATGAAGAATGAGTGAATACTATCCCTTTATTACTTCGTTAGCATTGTGCCTTTACATAGCCCTAGCTTTTCCCACGATTGAATCAAAGGGAAACCACTCTATATGTCTCAAGCATTTTTATAATCGTTGAAAAACTTGTAATACATGAGTAAAAATTCAAATTTGTATGATTTCCAGTCGTGCATGGCCCTCCCTAGACAAGAAACAGAAAGGAAGCAAGCTCCACCCCATCAACCGGATCCCTTTGGGATTGATCCAGACCCACATACATCAAAGATGGGTTATACTTGTTGTTTATAAAAGAGCCGTGCACCCCACCAAACTTGGGAAATGACCTAAAAATCTGTGATGAAGCATTTACATGGGGCAAACAGAACACCCGCTCCTCCCACCCTCTGTGTAGAGATGGACTTAATGAGCCTGTGTCTTGTTGAGATTAAAGGAACTAAAAATTCCCCCCAAACATTCAATGCAAAGAGATAATACTGACGGGGGAGGCGGGGTGTTAGGGGGATAAATGAACAGGAAGAAAGATTTCAAAACATCAGATAAAATAGCAGGAGCCCTACATGCCATTTAAGATCTCGTTTCTGTTTTAGAAAAGGTTAACCCAGTGTGATTATTGTTGCCTAAGAGAAAGGGAGAGAAACTACTAGGAACCGAGCACCTGCTAGGGGCCTCACAAGACATGACAATCCAAAGTAGGTTTTAGTCTTTGCATTTGACAGATCAGGTTCCGGAGGCTTAAAGAGGTTAAGAGATCTGCTTGGGGTTACCCGAGACAGGAAGCCTCCAAGCCTGGATTCAGACTCAGGGCTCCCAGCTCTAGGTTCATGCTATTTCCCACAGCCAATCAAAAAGGACCATCAGTGATAGGATCCAGGTCCACTTTCCTCCAAGCCCCATGTATGCCCTAGAAGGAAACCACATCACTCATAAAATTAGAACATGAAAATTAAAAAGGAAAAGGAAATAAAAAAAGAAAGCGTTAAGGAAAATCAAAGTGGCATAGCAAAATCATGCTGGGTTCTGGAGGCTGTCTTTGCAGACTGTTTAATTGGCATTATATTTTGAGGGTTAGATTAGAGGAAGAAGAAAAAAGACAGTGTTCAACCTGATTTACATGAAAATGAGAAGAAGGGGAAAAAAGTGGGGTATTAAAATGGGTGATTTGAATCCTTAGACCTCTGCATCGTGAGTGGCTCGCAGTAGAACTTTTAAATTGGCTACATTGCTTTAATTGAAATATAGAATTGTAATAACGCAATGTGACAGGCACCTACTGAGGGGGACACTGTGGCTGCTCCTACCTTTCCTTGGAGCAGCAAACAACAGGGGGATGGAAAACACACACACACACACACACACACACACACACACACACACAAACAGACACACACACACACTCTGAGAAGCACTTGAAAGGGCTTTGTTCTCCTCTGGGCTCTTTGAGGTTTGCTTTTTTGAAAAATGCAGTTTTTTTTGCATTTGCTCCAGGGTCCAATTAATCCACACCACCCCACCCCCAGTCCCAGTATGTTCTTGCCATAGAGGAATTTTGCATCAATTAGGATGTTTGCCGTATACCAGTTGGAAGGAAAAGAATTTGTAAAATATCTAGATTTGCCTACAACGACCCAAAATCTGTTGATGGCCAAAAACCAAACCGATGAGTCAGGTGGCCATCTTACCCGCCGGCCTCCTCTACCCCCACCCCTGGTTTTTCTTCATCTGTGTGTGGCTGTGATCATTTTCATGTGTGTAAAAATGTTGGTGTTTATCACAAGGGTACTTGACCTAGAGACAGCCTGGGGAAGAAGGCTTAGAATTTAAGGACAGATGTTACTCAGGCAGGTAGGGAAGCAGCCTAGGACTGGAAGGGAGGGCCCCACCTTCTCTCTGACCTGGCATCCCAAAATTCCAGTCCCCACCTCTTGGCAGAGTTCAGCCTCTAGTGATGACTGTCCCAGATTGCCCACTCCCCAGCCCTCACCCAACTTCTTCTACAGTTCATATATTCATGGTCTCATCACCTCAAGCCTCTCCTCCTCTCATTTCCTAACCTCTCTCTCAACCAAATGCCACGAAGTCCAGGTCATTTTGGTATAGCTGTCATCAGCCCCGTCTTATGCGTATGCTAGGTAGGCAACACATTCACTCAGTTCTCCTCACGTCATCTTTCCCCATAAAGTTCCAGCCTGAAATACACGGTGCCCCCTGAAATAATCAGCTTTTCCAACCATAGGGCATAGATTAAAATAATAGGCCATGACTTAAACCAATTTAAGCCCTCCCTACCCTAATTCCCAGCACACTTCTTCTTAATGTCAACCTACTTTACTATTAAAAAATCAGCAAAAGTTAATTGAAATTTTTAAATTGTCTGGTACAGATTTTAACAATATTTCTTCTTAAACTATCTGTGGTGAAGGACTAGTTATTTTCTTTTCCAATTCATCAACAACCAAGACATTGTCCTGTAATACCTGCTTTGGGCCACTTGGGACTCACCCTGTGAGTGACCAAGCTCATCTATGCCCTGTTCAGTGAGGCAGGATTAATTGAGCACACACTTGAATGTTGCAGCACAACCACCATAGAAGTTTCTAAACTGTGGTTTTCATATGTTTCTTGTTACAGATCAGAAATAGTTTGTAGACCAGTACCAGTGTGCACACCACAGAATGTATACTCAGGCTTCTTGCCTTCTTACCCCTATAACCTTCCACTGTCCTGTAGAGGGAGAGGCCTGGCACCCTCCAGGGCTCATGTCTCTGGCAGTACTGTCCTAGTTTGCACAGGCAGATACCTGATCTCCTCACCTACCCATGATAAATCTTCCATGTCTCTCTCTCACATCTACCTACCTTTCCTTGTCTCCGCTGCTGTCATTGTCACCCAGCCTCCCAACATCACTCCCCTGTGCTGCCGTAGGGGTCACCTACCTGGACTCCCCACTTAGTCCTGTCCTCATTTCAACTCATTCTGCAGAACCAGGCCACAAGCGATCCCTTTAAAATATACATGGAGCATGTTTCTCTTCCACTCGAAGCTTTTTGGTGGTGTTATTTGCTCTTGGGCTAATATCAAAGCACTTGACGTGGCCTACAGGGTGCTGGGGGCCAAGCAGCTGTCCTCTTCCCTGTGTCCCCTCCCTACTCTCTCCTCCCCAGCATGCCTGGGCTTCTTAAAAGTCCTCTGCCTCCTCTTTTCCCCACACTCCCGGTAACGTAACTGCTGTACTCCAGGGATCTGCTCTAGAAACTTTGCAAAGGGTGATCACATTTAAACCTCACATCCGCAGTAGATGATTGGTCTTGTTTTTACAGCAAGACTAATCAAGAAAACCAGAGCTCAGAGAGGTGAAGTGTCTTGCCTGGTGTTGAAGGAACAGATCCACCCCAGCGTAGGAGATCCTAGGTCTGAGTCTGTTGCTGCTGTGCTGCCTTGTCTAGAATTGCGTCTGAGGAGGATACACCTGCAGTGACATGTGGGGAGTTGGAGGGTCTTCCTGTCTGCCCCCTCACCAGAGTGACATCTTCCCTTCCTACACTTCTCTGTGTTTGGTTTTTCGCTACCAGCCCCCTCCAGCTGACCTTTCTTTCCTTTTAGCATTGCATCTCATTTACCAGATAATGTGTCTCCAGCTGTTAACACCCAGGGGTTCAGTGTTAGCCAGAGCCTGAAGAACAACTGAAAATAGCCCCATTTTGTCCATTTTCGCTAGAAAGGCCTGAGCCTGTGGGTTTCTGAGACCCAGGCATAATTGCAGTGACCTTCATCTCCTCTCTTTGGGCCCTCCCATTTTGGGGAGAAAGCTTCTTTACTCCTTGTCTTGATCACTTTCAGCTGCTTTCATAGGAGCTTCCTTGGGCCTGGAACGAGGCAGAAATCTACTGAACTGACAGTTTCCAGTAGGCCCCAAGTGTATTCTGGCCTCTTTAAACATGTGAATATGCATTTGGGAATCTGTTTACATGAATAAATGAACTATTCAAGAGATGAAAACATTTTTTTTCCCATTTAATATAGGAGAAAGAAAATCCCCTGAACTTTGCAACTTCATGATATCCTATAGTTTGTGTCATTGGCCTCCCCTGGAAGCAAGAAAAGCGGTGAAAGAGAGGAAAACAAAAGCCTTCTCGATGAAAATAGTTGAACAGGCACTGGCAATGAAAAAAATTCATATGCTTTAATTATAGATTTTTTGTTTGTTTTAAATCCTGGCGCTCAATCTGTGAGCTCAGTTTAATAATAAAATACTAGAATTATGCATACAAGTGCAAATTTGGTATCTTGTCAGTCAATGCCAAACACTATTTGCAGAATGGAATCATTACAGTGCATTAATATAATGTAGACAGTAGCGTAGCCTCTTTCAGTATAATATCCTTAAAACAGGACCACAGCATGGTTGCTGGAACCCTTCGGAAGAGTTTAAGCTTATCTCAAGCCATCTTAATGTCATGCGAGCTTTATTTCTAAAAGAATGTAGATTGGGTTCTCCCATTAGCAATGTGTGTGGCAGTTGTTTGTGATGGCTCAGAGAAAGAGAGAGAGGGAAACTGAGACAGAAACAGAGAAGGAGAGAAGAATGTGCATCCCTGAAGGGAAGATCCTCTGGGGACCTTTTCTTATATACATTGACATTTGATGGTTTACATATCTATTGCCTCACTAGATTGCAAGCTCACTGAGAGCAAGGGCCCTTGCTTATTTAGCTCTGAAATAGTAGGTGATGTGGCATAGGGATTTAAAGTACAGGCTCTGGACCAGACAGCTTGGATTCAAATATCAGCTCCACCAACATACTAGCTCAGTGCCTTTGGGTAGGTAATTAACTTCTCTACGGCTCAGTGTCCTCATCTGTAAACTAAGTAAATTGCCAATAATAATGCCTATCTCAGTGAGAGTTTTACTGCCTGTCTTAATAAGTTAGAGCTGTTGAGATCAAGTCAGTAAAGCTCTACAAAGATGCCTGGCACATAGAAAGTGCTTACTGAATGTCAGCTATTTATTCTCACTCCTGTACCCCCAGTGCCTAGTAGAGTGCCTGGTGTAGAGTAGAAGACCAATCAATGTGTGAGGAGTGGAAGGATGAGTGGATGGATGAATAAATAAACAGCATGCCTATAATCCACAGCGTGCATTGCTTATCTGAATCTATAGCTTTCTTTTTTTCTTTTTTCAATGGCTCTGCCAGAATCCAGGCCTCTCCTTTGTTGGAACTTGAGGCTGCCTAGAGATGATTGGATTTGGTTCAGATAGCTATTGGGAGAGACAAAGAGGTTTGCACATCAGGGACTGAAGTTGAGCCTTTGCAAATGTGCAAAACTGAGAATTGAGGCAGAAGTCATTATTAACTCACACATTTAACAGGATGTTTGCCTTTCAACAAAGGGTGACTAATTAATGTAACAGTTGATTATGTAGCTCCCTTAATTTGTTACTGGTTTTCAAATACCAACGTAATTACATCACTAAAAGAGGACAGTTGTTAGAAAGTCAGTCTACAAAAGAGATTCGAAAAGGGTTGCCTCTGTTGGTTCTAAAGTCCTGTTTGGGCGTTGTCTTGTGTTTGAGTCTGACTTGGCAGCCATTCACAAGTCCCTGAGTAGAAGTCAGACCTGCTACCGTGGCAGGGGTAAGAAGGATAGAGTGTCTCCTCTGGTAAGTAGCTGTGGATGGGCTGTGGGGTCAGACCATCTGGGTTTAAATCCTGACTCTGTTGCTGACTTGCAGTGTTCACCGTGCTCATCTCTAGAAATGGTACCACTCACAGTATCTGCCTCATGGGGATGATGGGAGGGTTAAAGTGCTCAAATCACATCTGGTATATGATAAAGGCTGAAAAATATTTAATATTGTTATCTTTATTCATGATTTACCTTCTGCTTTTCTCTCTTGCCTCATGTCTACCATGGATCTTATTTCCTAAGCACACCCAGACCCTGATGACCCTGTGCCTACTCATATGTGCTTCATTTCCCTCTCCCCCACCCCCATCCCAGCTTGGCAAGCTCCCATTCTTTCTTCACATCTTAGCCTAACTAAATCATCTTCTTGAAAGTCTCTCCTGCCTCTGCTACCAAGCAGGATTGGGAACTTTTCCCCCTCTGCCACTTTGCCTCTTGAATATGTGTTTCAATGACTTTAATGTATTTTTCTCATATTATAATATCTTTGCAGTCTGCATTTGCCTTACAATTTGTAGCACCTTAGATTCAGGACAATACAGCGTGTCCATCATAGCTCATTCCTCATCGATTATCATTACTTGTGTGTCTTTGCAACCTGAGGATGGAGACTGGGTATTAATCGGTGCCTAGACATAGCAGTCAGTACTGCTGAACAAATACTAGAATAAGTGAAGAAACAATATAGCTAGGTGTGTGATTTTATTAGGTAGCATAGTCTCATCTCTTCGGATATATACTAATATCTGAAAAATAACAATAGCAGCAACAGTATAGCGTTTACCATGTGCCAGGTACCATTCAAAGCACTTATATGTGTTAATTTGCCCACTTCATCTTCATAATAACCTAATGAAGTAAATTCCATTTTTACCTTCATTTTACAGATGGGGAAACTGAGATTCAGAGAGGTTAAGCAACATGCCCAAGATCCTATAGCTAGTGGTAATGGAGCTTGGATTTGAAACCAGGTCATCTGGCTCCAGAGCTGGCAAATCTACCGCTTAATCCCTGACCTTTTGTTTGTGAATACATTAATACTCTTCAATCAGGCATTCAAAGGCTTCCCTACTCTATCAGCACCATTTGCCTGGACAACCTGTATACACTAGCCAACACTCTCAGTTCTCAGACCCCTAGTCAAGGCAGGTACAGCTCTGCACATTTGGCTCACTTCATTCCTCTGCCTGGAACTATGTCTGCCTTGTCTTTACCATCAATTCAAATACAGAACTGACTTCAAAGCTCATTTTAATCCAACCTTCCATGGCATCTTTGGAACCCACTCCACCCTAAAAGGAAGTGCCTTTCCTTCTAACTCACTGTCTATAATAACCTTTGAAAATTGCATATGTGCTAATTTATGTATAGATAATGCTCTTGCATCAGACTTTATATTGTGTTGACTTTTTCTAACCCTGTTTCCACTTTAGACTGCCAAATACTTTGAATTTCCTCAAAACTCTTTGTATTCCGGAGCCCTAAAAGTATAAGGATTAAATAAATAGTGTATTCATCAGTTTATTTCTTCTGAGAAACTACAGCTATATTCCATAGCTTACCGTATTAACATTTCATTCATTTACTTTTTTGTTATTGTTGTTGTTGTTTGTTTGAGACAGAGTCTCGCTCTGTCGCCCAGGCTTAAGTGCAACCTCCACCTCGCGGGTTCAAGGGATTCTTCTGCCTCAGGCTCCCGAGTAGCTGGGATTACAGGTGTGCACCACTACACCTGGCTAATTTTTGTATTTTTTTTTTTTTAGTAGAGACGGGGTTTCACCATGTTGGTCAGCTGGTCTTGAACTTCTGACCTTGTGATCCGCCCACCTCAGCCTCCCAAAGTGCTGGGATTACAGGCGTGAGCCACTGCGCCCAGCCCATTTGTTTGCTGTTTAACAAACATTTGTTGAGTACCCGTGATGGTCTAAGAACTGTGCTACTTACTGCTACCCTCACAGCTACTATTATTACTAATAATAGTAGCTGACATTTATCAAGCATTTATTTTTGCTCAGGCCTCGCACTAAACACAATGCATAGGCAGCCTTTCTTTAAATTCCTACAATCAATCCTGTTATGCTCAGTTTATTGACTAGGAAACTGAGGCTTGGAGAGATCAAGTATTTTGTCTTGTAAAAACCATAACCACAAGGATTGTGTTTGTTTTTCCTTGTCTGTGTATCCTCAGCACTCAACAGTTTCTAGCCCTTATGATGTCCCCAGTAAACAGGTATTGATTGAGTAAATGGTGGAACCAGTGAGTTCATTTGTCTAGACCCAGAGCCCCGATGTTACTCATTATGCTACCTTGGCTCTCCCAACCCAGTTTTACAGATGAAGATAGTAAGATTGTGAGAAACGAATTATCCCAGTCCATGCAGCTAAGAAATAGCAGAGGTCAGAAAATACCCAGGTCTATCTAACTATTCTGGTAAAAATAATGTTTAGCCTAAAGGCAATCTTACTATGTAAACTATCTATAAGGTAGAGTTAGAATGTGTCCTTTTTGTTCTTTCTCAAATAATATCATCCCCAGGGCAGTCAAGATTAGGTATATTTGGTGTATAAGTTCAAAAATTGCCCCAATTTTTAGATAATTATTTACATTATTATTTTCATTATCTAAACGGGCCCATCATTGCTTCATAGTCTGGTAAAATGAATCCTTAAGTTATAATCTTCCATTTTTCTTCTCTCATCTTTAAACAAGGAAGAAGCTATAATGTATGCTTGATAAATCAGAGACTTTTATATGATGCAGTTTGATTTCTGTTTTCCACTGAGGCTTGTAAAATGCTTTCATAGAGTGTTAGAGGTCAAAGGGACAATAGAAAAAGTCAGTCCAGCAATTCACTTTCTCTGCCCTCCAGACACACAAGACTCCAATTAGATGGTAATGGGGGTCCATGAGCTGTTTTCATATAATCCTGAGTTCAAATTCCACCTGAACGCTTATGAGTTGTATGACCTTGGACAAGAATCTTAACCCCTCTGAATCTAAGTTTCCCTTTTTTGTAAAATTAGAATTATAATATTGTCTTACAGGTTGTTAGGAAGATTAGATGCTGTATAAATAAAGGGCCACTACACTGGCACCAAGTAGACAGTAAATAAATGTAAGCTAGTATTTCAAAGCCTGAGAGAAGCTCTATTTACTTTCAATAAAGTTTAAAGAATAATCAAAATGGGAAGTTTTTCCCACCTTCGATTGTAGGTATATCAACCCTATGAAGTCACATTCAACAGCTTATTAAAAAAGAAATAAAGTTCCAATTGGTAGTTAACCCTGTCCTTTATAAATAAATAAAAATTATGTAATGACAAATTAATACTTAACGTCGTTTAGGTGATAGTCCTCAAAACCCAGAGCACACAGAAGCATTAGTGCTCCCTTGGCCTTTCGGAGTTCTGTGATCTCTGAGTATGGAAGAGACATTTGTTGCCTATATCATAGCCATGGTCTTCCGTATTTCCAGCTCCTGCAATTAGCACTCATGCGACTATATCTCATTATAACTTAAGTGACTTACATCACTTCCAGGCCAAAGCGCATAAGCATGGGATGCAACCCTCCAGCTCCTTCTTCTCTTGTCTGGATAACCTTATAGTTATCCAGACAAGAGAAGAAGTGGTAATGTAGAAGCATCCATCAGCTTGGGCTCAGTGTGACTCTGTGCCTGAGTGCCCTTGCCAGCCCAGATTGTACCTGTACTTGAATGAAAAATGAACATTTGTCATTGATATTTTATGGTTAACTTAGCCTATCTTAATATATTAAACTACAGGTCTTTGAGGGTAATATACATCAGGTGGTGTTTATAAATTTTCATTTCTGTGACTGAAAAAATATTGTTCATTCATTCTTTAGTCCTTTTATTATCTGTCCATGCATTTGTCTGCCTATACATTCAACAAACATTTGTTCAGCACCAACTCAGATACTAGTCTGGGTACAGAAGATATAATAATGAAAAGGCCCCATTACCCCTGCCTTCTTGGGGCCAGAACCCACCTGGAGAAATAGACAAGAGAAGTCCATAATTACAATCCCACGGATAAAAGCTATTATCAGTAAGCTGTGTGCTATAGGAGCCCAGAAAAGGTGATCCCAGTTTGGGGGGCCTTTTGAGCTGAGCCTTGGTGGATGAATAGGAATTATTTATTCAATAAACATTTATTGATTAGCTACTGTATGCCAGGTAAGTACTCTAGGCACTGTGGATATAGTAGTGAACAATGCATGCAAGACAATAAATAAGGACATAAATAAGTGAACAAATTAATTTCAGAAAATAATAAATATGTTGAAGCCCATGAAAGACTGTGACATGATAGCGATTGGCTGTGGGGAGTGACTGTAGCTTGGGTGGTCGGAGAAGGCACCCGGAAGGAGCAGACCTATGAGCTGAGTTTGCCAGGGCCCAGTGAGTTCAACACCCTGAGGAGCCACGGTAGAAAATGAAGCTCTCAGAAGATGGGGTTGCGGAGCAGAAACATACAGGCTTCATTTGTATGTCAGATGTGGCTAGTGGGATACTCAATATTTCTTTTGCTGGATTTAATTTTTCTTCAAGTTCCTTTGCTTGAAATGGGGAGCTTAAATATATCTCTTGTGGTGGAGGTATCTATTATTGGACTTGTGAGTTTTTATTTTAGGCATTTCAGAAAGCAGTACTCTGAGAGGAGCCAGGGAAGAATGAGCAGTAAGCTTTTAAGCAAAGAGGTTGAAAATAGGAAATTGGTATGCTTTGTGGATTTTGAAAAAAAAAAAAAAACACCAACTCTGGAGTGAGAAAGGCTTGGATGTAAATCCCAACTCCACTACTTTTCCAGCTGGCTGGTCTTGAACAAAGGACAACCCCTCTCAGCTTCGATTTCCCTATCAGTTAACTATAGATAATAATAGCAAGGATCCAAAAGGCTTATGATGAGGCTCAAATGAGATAATGCATCAAAGTTCTTAGCATAGTGATTGGCAAGAAGAAAACATTTAGTCCATTTTTTATATTTTTTAGTAGAAAGGGGTTTCTCCTTGTAGGCCAGGCTTATCTCAAACTCCCGACTTTAAGTAATCAGCCCATCTCAGCCTCCCAAAGTGTTGGGATCATAGGTGTGAGCCGCCGTGCCCAGCCAACTCCAAGACTCTTAAACATTTGAGCTCTTCTGACTTGCTAGGCCCTCTTCTAGATACGTACAGAGGTCATTTCATTTAACTCACAACTTTATGATGTATAGTTTACTATTCCCATTTTGCAGAGCCTGAAACTGAGGATTCTAGGAGTGAAAGTAATGCCCACAGTCATATGGTTTGTTTGCAGACTGGAATTCACTCCCCATCACCATTTATCGGAAACTTATTATAAGCCTATATGTTTTAGATGCAATATCCATTTTATTCTTTACAGTCACTCTGCAATCATTATGCAGAGTGATGGCAAGGAATTTGTATGTTCCCTCCCCTTCTCAATCACACCTTGCCCGATCAAGAAATGGACTACATTTTGTGCCTGGAAAAGGAGGGCCTGGAAAGGATTTTTAATTTTTTAATTATTTTTATTCTTTAAGGATAGGAAACTAAGTTTTATAGTTTTAAAATGTGACTATATCTTCTCAGAATGTAGGTACTTGGACTTAGCCTCACCCTTATATCTGTCAGAGACATCCCCCATGGCTTCCCCCATCACCCTGCACTTCCCTCTCAGGGCACCTGGCACACCATGTTGCTATTGCTCAGGCACAGGCCCCCTCTAGACCATCGTTTGTTCCTTCTCACACTGCTGTTAAGATACTGCCTGAGACTGGGTAATTACAAAGGAAAGAGGTTTAGTTGACTCATAGTTTCACATGATTGGGAACGCCTCAGGAAATTTAAAATCATGGCAGAAGGCTAAGAAGAAGCAAAAACTGTCTTCACAAGGCAGCAGGAAAGAGAGAAAAGCCCAGGGTAAACTGCCATTTATAAAACCATCAGATCTCTTGAGAACTCATTCACTATCATAAGAACAGCATAGGGGAAACCACCCCCATGATTCAATCACTTCCTACCAGGTCCCTTCCTCAACACATGGGGATTTATGGGGATTACAATTTGAGATGAGATTTGGGTGGGGACCCAGCCAAACAATATCAAGCATAATCTTAGAAGGAGCGGGGGACATGTCTATTTCAGCACTGTATCTCTAGGGTCCAGTATGGTGCTTGAAACACAGGAAGTAGTCAATAAATGATTTTGTTGAATGAGCAAATACATACATACAATGCCAAGAACCAGTGTCCCCCTGAGGGGTAGGGTGTCCTTCTAATGGCATAGATTCCTCAGGAGCTTCACTTCTTTATTAGGCCAGGACAGAGAGACTTCATTCAGGTCCTTTTCTGCAGGTAATCCCATGTGCCAAAGAGAGATGAAATGCAAGAGAGGGTCAATGATATATCTGAAAGAGATAGGCCTGGATTCAAATCCTCACTCTCCCACTTCTTAACTGGATGGAGTTGGGCCAGTTACAGGGTGCTCTCAACTGTAGAAGAAGGTACATATTCAAAAAGAAATAAAAACCAAAACAAATGAAAACCTCACACTTAGGTAATGTTTATTAGGTGCCAGGAACTGTTTCAAGTGTACTGAATACTGTAAGCTATTGAATCATCACAACGCCATAACGTACATACTGTGATTATCCACCTTTTATAGATGAGTAAACAGAGGTACAGAAAGGATAATCTTTACTGAAGGACACATAGCTGTTAAGTGGCAGGGCCAGGATTTGAACCAGGCAGTCTGGTTCCAGTGTCCATATTCTTAACCTTTGCACTTGCTACTTCTATCAAGAAGATATAGAAAAAGCATGAACTGCTGAATCAGAAGGCATTCATGGGTGCTGATACCTAATCTGCTGCTTCCTAGGTGTGACTTTGGGCTGATGACTTAGCCTCTTTGAGCTAAATAAGGTCCTCATTTTATGATAAGAATAATAAAATGAGATAATGAATCAGATAAACATATTGCATAGAGCTTTAAAATCTATAAAGCACTTTACACATGAAACTATGATGTGGTCGTTCACTATTAGATTCCAAAGAACCTTGAATGATACAGTGAGATAGTTGTCTTATATTCTGTGGGCCTATGGAAGCAATGGGAAGTTGCTGTGCTTTTTTGTTTTTTAATTGAAACAGGAGGCCAGGCACGGTGGCTCACGCCTGTAATCCCAGCACTTTGGGAGGCCAAGGTGGGTAGATCATGAGGTCAGGAGTTCAAGACCAGCCTGGCCATCATGGTGAAACCTCGTCCCTATTAAAAATACAAAAATGAGCTGCACATAGTGGTGGGCTGCTATAATTCCAGATACTTGGGAGGCTGGGTCAGTAGAATCACTTGAACCTGGGAGGTGGAGGCTGCAGGGAGCCCAGGTCACACCATCACACTCCAGCTTGGGCAACAGAGCGAGACTCTGTCTCAAAAAAAACAACAAACAAAAAACAAAAAAAACTGGAAAGGCTGTATGGATGGATGTAGAGACAGTTTATCAGTATTTTAGAACAGCAGTCCCTAATCTTTTTGGCACCAGGGACCAGTTTCATGGAAAATAATTTTTCCACAGACTGGGGTGGTGTGGGTGAGGGATGGTTTCAGGATGAAACTGTTCCACCTCAGATCATCAAGCATTAGGCTCTCATAAGAAGTACGCAACCGAGATCTCTCACACATGGTTCACAATAGGGCTTGCGCTCCTGTGAGAGTCTAATGCTGCTACCGATCTGATAGGAGGTAGAGCTCAGGTGGTAAAACTCACTCACCCACCACTCACCTGCTGTGCAGCCTGGTTTCTAGCAGGCCACAGACTGGTACTGGGCCATGGTCCAGGGATGGGGACCCCTGTTTTAGAAGACATGCTTCAATGAGAGGACACCTAAAGGAAATGTATAAGAAGCAATATATTTTCATCTCTTGGATTTGGGGATTAGATAGCTGAGAGGTAGGAATTCGGAACTAGTTCCAGGAGTTCCATATTCTAGAGGTTTGAACTTGGGCTTGCAACATCACTTGTTTGAGCCTCAGTGTCTTTCTCTGTCAAACAAGTCATAATAAACCTTTCTCACTGGCTTGTAATGAGAATTAAATTTGATCCTATAAGAAAAGCATCAGGCAGGTAGGGGGTGCTTTAGAAACGCTGGCTCCCTCTCCCCCAACTGGCTGAGTCCCTTGATATTCCCCATTGTATCCAAATGATAGTTAATTGCTAGGTGCCTACTTTTGGAGATTAATTTCTTGAAGTGTGGAGAAGACATTGAGAAGAGACACCCTGCATTTTCATCCTTGTGCTTACCTGCTTGCAGGTGCAACTGGTGAAAGAAACATTCCCTTCAGCAGGGATCTTTGTTCTGCTACAATTAAGGGTGCCTCGCTAATCCTTCTGCTTCCCGGATGCTCTTGGAGCCGGCTATATTTTTAGCACATCTCTTTTATAAGCTCCACTCTGAAGACTTCTTATTATTCATTTCAAAACTTGACAACTCCTATCACTTTGTCCCTCATTGCATGCTGATACACAAAGGAAGAATGCATTGTAGCAGTTTCAAGCCAAGTTTTGCCTCTGCTCATTTGAGCCCAGAGCTGTGAGGGTTTCTTCTGCCCACACCCCCTTGTTGCCCCATGCTGGGTGTCCGCTGTATCACAGGACTCACTCACTCACGTTCTCCTCTGCCTTGTATTATAAAATGCGCAATTATGTATGGTGTGTAGGTATCGTCAAGGGGTCCACAAACGCTCCTGTGTGTGCACAAACCAGCAGTCGCAGTAGAGTTCTGGGACAAGACTGTAAAGCCTTTAGAAATAGGGCAGAGAGAAATATTTCTTACACCAAATCATTTACTCAATGATATGTTTTGAATATATGTCCCCATCAAATCTCATGGTAAGATGTAATCCCTATTATTGGAGGTGAGGCCTGGTGGGAGGTGTTTGGGTCACAGGGGTGGATCCCTCATGGCTTAGTGCTGTCCTTGTGATAGTGAGTAATTTCCTGCAAGATCTGGTTAAGTCTGTGGCAGCTCCCCCACCCCGCACCCCACCTCTCTCTCTCTTGTTCCTGCTCTGGCCATGTGATGTGGCTGCTCCTGCTTCACCTTCCGCCATGAGTAAAATCTCCCTGGCCCATCTCCCCTTTGGATTGCCATAAGAGGTTGCTCTGGAAATTTGCTGAGCAGATGCTGGCACCGTGCTTGTACAGCCTGCAAAACAGGGAGCCAATTATGTATCTTTTCTTTATAAATTACCCAGTCTCGGGTATTTCCTTATAGCAATGCAGGAGTGGCTTAATACATTCCACAAACACTTTTTAAGCATTCACTGTGCACCAGGATATGTTCTAGGTAAGGGGATATATTGTACATTAGCAGAGAAATTATTCCCTCGTGGGACACAGTTTAAATTGCTTTGAAATAACAGTATGACATTTATTAAGCGCTTTCTGTATTCTGGGCACCATGCTAAGCAAGTCATGTGTTATTTCATATAATTCTCATGACATAAGGTGGAAACACTCCCATTATACAGGTGAGAAAGCAAAGTCACAGAAAGGGTAGGTGTTTAGCCCAGGTGTACATTGCTTGCGAATGAAAGGCCAGGCTTTGACCTCTGGCTCCAGGGGCTGTTCCCTTAACCGTTGTGCTTCACCGTTCCAGGCCTCCAGCCAGACTGCCTCAAATGCCAGGGTGACAGTAAGTAAAAGAGTGCATAAGGCACTTAAGGCCAGGACCTGCATCTCAAGTTATAGGTGGCGATTATTATAGCCTGTGTGGTGTCAAAAACACAGCTGAACATTAGTTAAAGCAGTGAAACAAGTTTTATTCAGTAACTACTGACAGTAGAGGAAAAAGCTGAACTACATTCCAATTTGTGCAGAGGTGACTGGGCTGTTTAAAGGGAGAATGAGAGAATGGGAGGGAAAATAGTGAGAGCTTGAGTAGAGTCAGAGAAGTGAAAAATCCCAAAAAACTGGAGGTGGGGACTGGGGAAGGGGAGTTGGGGAGTGGGGGAAAGGGAGGTGGTAGGAGGTTGGTCCATGTGAAACCCATCTGGGTAACTGGCATTTATCAAACTTAGGCTCCTGCTCTCCAAAGAGCCTGGGAGATAGGCTCTATCTTCAGATGTTGGCTGAAACAAGCAGCAAATTCCTTTGGCAGCCTTGAGTTTTCTTAGGCAGGCACTTTAAGTGAGACTAGGGTCATCCTAGGGACATGGCCTTGATCTGTGAGAAACTCTGTTAGTGGGGCCAGGCTCAGTGGCTCAACCTGTAATCCCAGCACTTTGGGAGGCCGAGGCAAGTGGATCACCTGAGGTCAGGAGTTCAAGACCAGCCTGACCAACATGGTGAAACCCGTCTCTACTAAAGTTACAAAAATTAGCAGGGTGTGGTTGGTGTATGCCTGTAGTCCCGGCTACTCGGGAGGCTGAGGCAAAAGAATTGTGCTTGAACCCGGGAGGCAGAGGTTGCAATGAGCCAAGACTGAGGCACTGCACTCCAGCCTGTACAACAAGAGCAAAATTCTGTCTCAAACAAAACAAAAAACAAAAAACTCAGTGTTTGTTCACATCTTTCTAGGCCAAGATTGAGGCCTATTCAAGAAGAGGGCTCAGAGGAGCCAAGTAGAGCTTGGTCAAGGAGAGAATCTTTGTCAACGATGTAGCCTACTTTCCATTGCTGCTCCATATGATCCCTGCACCAGCTCTGCCAAATAGGCTGGCCACTGACATTCTTACACAGATTCATCAAAGGAAGCCTGGACAGGTTAAAGATAGGTGGATACATAATGAGTTATTGAAAATCAGAATAGCAAGTCTTCTGAGCAAAGGGAAGGCAGAGAAAAACAGGCCAGGGAGCACAGAACAGAGGCAGCTAATACAACTGCAGATGGAAACCGTTTCAGGAGTTCCAGTGCCAGTCCTTCAGTGTCTCAACCCTGAAACCTCAACAGAGTCCTCAAAATGACATGCACAGGCTTCCACGTTTGGGTTCGGGCCCAACCCTCCTTTGGATTGCAGTGAGAGGTTGCTCTGGAAAGTCAGATGGAAGGGCCCTACAAATGACCTCAGACAAACACCTTCTCAACACCCAAGTCTAGAACCCTTCAGAATTTTCTAGAGCCACCTCCTTCTGCCCTGGCATTTGCACCCACCACTCCCCATGCCTTGCAGTGTACTTCTCTCCCCTTCTCACTTGGTGACTCTTTATTTCTTGTGAATCTGCCTGAATGTTTTCTCTTCCTGGCAGCCTGCTCCAATGAGCCCAACTGCCCTGATTATGAGCTCCCCCCACCCAGTCCCTGCATCTCCATCTCTTTGAGAGCTTACCATACCCTATTGCAGTTGCCCATGCCCCTGGCTGTCTCCTGCAAATCGTGTGTCCCTGGAGGGTATGGACTGCTTCTGGTCACATGTGTTTTCTACGCCTTGTGCCTTTTTGGCATGCAACCCACAGCAAGCCTTCAGGGATTGTTTACTGAAAGGACAATGAGTAAAAGAGCTGGGTTACTTAGCTCTGTGCCCAGGGTTCTTCCTGGCCCTCTCAGATCCCTCTCAGTCACTTACCTCTGCCAAACACCCACGCATACCATGCAGTCTTCAAAGTGGTGTTCTGAGACGGTGTCCCGCAAATGGGAACACCAAAAGACAGCACAGATCTTTGACTTCCGCAAGGTTATACAGTGGAGAAGAAAGTGGCAGAGCCAAGGAATGACCCAGACCCATCCAACACTGACACACATGCTCACTCATCAATTTCACCGTAAGGTGTTATAAAGCCTTATGCTATTAGTTAGGAAAACACATCCAGTTGTCTCCAATAACTGCCAGTTCAGCTAATTAAACGAAGAGGCACATTACCATCACCAACCATTGAGGCTTTTGTCTGTGTGTTTATTTGTTTTTATAAGACAGAACCCCTGTCACCTGTTACTAAAGAACTTTGAATGACTTTCTGTGGGTCACGGACTGCAGACCAGGAAGCAGAGATTAGACAATGAGAGAAGGCAGGATTTATGTTCAGCTCACAAACACTTTGCCAGACTGTCCCCAGACCAGAGAGTCTGCTTCTTTTATAACCCAGAGCAAAAGAACAGTTGCTCAAGTCCAGCTGCAGCCTGGCCAGGGCCCTCAGACCCTCTCCTCCAGCAAGGAAAGCCAGGTTCATTCATAACCATGTGTTCACCTGTGAACCAACCTCCCCAATGCTTCAGCTGACTGTCCCTTGGCACACTGTATTAGAGAGAGCCCTAGGATATGGCTTCCATCGATGGTCACCCAGCTGAGAGGGACAGCTCAACTCACTGTCCTCGAACCTGAAGAAGGACTCTCTTTGCAGCATGTGGGAAAGCTTAACTGCAGAAAGATTAACAGCAGCGTCGATTAGAAAGGAGCTGACATTCCAACCACTCCAGTTTTTTAAACTGGCCTTCAATATTCTGCATCCCCTGTCCCCTGCCTGTCTTGTCACCTTCAAAGACTGTCACTCACTGCCCAGCATTTTATGGTCTAATAGTCCCATACTGATTGCAGTTGCCTATATAACATGCTGTTTTATAGCTCTGCAAGTCTTTGCTCTCCTTCTGGATAGAACATCTTGATCCTCACCGCTCCCCTGCTCACTAATTTTTATCTAGTCAATTCCTACTAATCTAGTCACTTCAGGCCTCCATGCTTACCCTGGCCATACCTTTACTATTGCATAAGCACAATATTCACTTATTCACTCCATGATTCATTACTGAACTCTGCCATCCCCACCAAGTGTCATACACTGTGCATACACGAAAATGCGGTGTTGAGCCAAAAATGAACGCAGGAGCACTTTCCTGATCTCTGCAGTCTCATAGAGGCAGCAGATATTAGCCAGGTAATTATACACATGAAGAGATCACTGCAGACTGTGGTCTGTGTTAAGAAGGAAAGAATGGTTTCTTTGAAAACATTAACAAAGACACCTGACCTCCCTTCTCTGCTATAGAGTGTGAGCTCCTCAGAGGCAAGGGCCTTCCTAGTGCCATGCATCCCCAGCACCTAGCACAGTGTTTCTGGATCAACCCAGATGCCCCATTACTAGAATTGAGTCCTGGGGGCAAATCAGAGCTGGGCCAGTAGCTAGTGGTATTTGATGCAGACAGTCTAGATATTTGATGCAGACAGACTAGCTTCTTCACATCTGCCCTCACTTGGGCACAGCTGTCTCTAGTCTGGCACAGAGAGGAAAATCTATGCCAGGAAGGAGGGACAAGAAGGCAGACAGCTGGGCAGAGCTTGATGATCACGGCCCTGAGGAGGTGACCTGATGTAATAAAATGGGCATGAAGCTTGGCATCAGACTGGCCATCAGCCTCAGTGATGAATTTCACCATTGATTAAACATTAGACAAGTTGCTTAATCCCCCTGAACCTCAGTTTTCTCATCTCTAACAGGAAAATGTAGAACTGATGCCAAGAATGTATTAGTCTGTATCAATTTTGCCTGCGGAGACCCTAAGGTAAGTTGAAGGAGATGGCTACAGAATGGTGTTTGGTGCATTTTTCACAAAAGGGGGCGATTTGGTGCTAATTTCTTCTACTGACAGTTCATTTTCCAAGGCAACAGCCTAACAAATCATGGGGCCAATTAGTGTAAGAGAAACAATTGATCCCTTTACTCAGAGAGCTCAGCCCACCACCTCAGTGGTTTGGTGGTGTATTTGGGGACTGCTGCACAGCACTAAATGGGAAATAATTGGATAGATGCAGCTATAAATTGCATGGCGCTGCACTACACTCTGTGCTTCTGATTTAAGTAGCAAGTTCTGTCAGTAATAGAAAAACAAAAAGCTTTGTTATTCTGCATTGAAAAGCAGAGCAGAGCTGGAAGGGATCATTCCTGCCCCTTCATTTTACAGATTGGAAAATTAAGGCTCACGGAGGGAGCAGAAATAAGTCAAAATATATGGGATTTTGTTTCATGCTGGTTTCCTTTAACCCTTGTCTCATCAACAGTTTATCTTGGCAAACTCCTTAAACAAAGGGACCTGAAGGTAAAAATAAGAAGATGGCTGTATTTAGTTTCCAAGGGCTGTTTCTCCAGAGTACCACAAACTGGGCAGCTGAAACAACAGAAATATATTGTTGTATAGTTTTAGAGCCTTTAGACATCCCAGATCAAGGTGTCTGCAGGGATCGTTCTTTCTGAGGGCTGTGCAGAAGACTGGTCCATGCCTGTCCCCTCGCTTCTGGTGATTTGCTGGCAGTCTTTGGCATTTCTTCTGGACATATCACCTGATCTCTGCCATCAGATATCTGTGTGTGGCCTTCTCTCCATACACAAGTCTGTGTCCAAATTTCCTTCTTTTATAAGGACACCATTCATATTGGATCACTGGGCCACCCTGTATGATCTCATCTCAAATTATTCTATAATGACTCTGTTTTTAAATAAGGCCACTTTCTGAAGTACTGGAGTTTAGGACTTCAATATATGAATTGGGGTGGGGGGCATAATTTAACACTTAACAATGACAAACAATTTGGATAGCAGGATATTTGAGCTGGGGAGCAACTACCATTTACTAAATGACCTCTGTGCCAGGCGGAACGCTAGGAACTTTACCAGCATAATCATATTTAATTTGTACTCCAATTGAATGAACTCACCAATG
This sequence comes from Cacajao melanocephalus, assembly GCA_963573385.1. Classification (NCBI taxonomy): domain Eukaryota; kingdom Metazoa; phylum Chordata; class Mammalia; order Primates; family Pitheciidae; genus Cacajao; species Cacajao melanocephalus. Next base: position 141,294 of record CAUYLG010012478.1, on the reverse strand, counting down.
AGGACACTAAGGCTGAGAGAAGCTAAGTGATTTGTCCAAGTTAACAAAAGTAGCACACATCAGATGTGGATTTCACATGCTGACCTGTGTCTACTGCAAATCATGTCTTACCTCAGCACCCTTAGAAGTCATTGTTTGTCATGACCACTACCTGCTATCCACCTCATTTTATAAATGAGAACACCAGGACTTGGAATCCCAGTCTTCTCACTCCTAATGCAGTATTCTTTCCACTGGCTGCATTTTAGTCAATTCACTTTTTTGTAAGTTTCAGTCTAGCATGCAAGATATCATTGTGACAAAGGCAGAGGTTAATTTCAGACTGGGTGCAACACACACAAAAAATTATTTTCTATTAAATATAATGACCTCGTTTCTGCAGTTACTTGTGGTAAAACATGCTGTTTCATTTCCATTCAACCGCATTCATTTACCTACTTTCTACAATAATTTTACACCATGAGCTAAAATGTTAAAATCATTGGTTACATTACTAAACACCCACAATGGTTTTTAGGATTCTTCATGCAGAAAGAAACAAATAAAAATAAGAATTTTAGAAGAATGAAAATATAGGCCATTAAAGTACATTTGAAACTGTATTCAAGTGCACAGGGGCTGCCTGGAGTCTGGAGCCAGCCATACCTGGCAGCAGTCCAAGGTCTGCCTTATCTGCTGTGTGACCTCGGGCAAGTTACTTAACCCTTCTGTGTTTCAGGTACCTCCATAGTAAAGTAGCGGAAATGATAGGCAAGGTTGTTGAGTGAGTGGAATTGAGGAGTACCTAGCACAATGCCTAGCATATAGTAGGAACTCTCTGCATATCAACACCTCCCGTTTTTTTTTAATGTAAAGAAAAGAAAATCTGAATTCTTATGCATGCTTAGAGAATCTTCCAAGTTTGGGAATCTGTACCCCACCCCAGCCCACGCCTGGCTCAGAGAGTCAGGAGTACAAATTGTTTCCATATTTACTCAGCCTGAACTTTTAAAATTGTGAAAATAGGAAGGTACTGGCTGATAAAAAGGAACACGATCATGTCTTTGCAGGGACATGGATGGGGGATGGAGCTGGAAGACATTATCCTCGACAAACTTAACACAGGAACGGAAAACCAAACACTGCCTGTTTTCACTTACAAGTGGGAGCTGAACAATTAGAATACATGGACACAGGGAGGGGAACAACACACACGGGGGCTTGCTAGGGTATTAGGGGGAGGGAGAGCATCATGATAAATATAGCTATGTACGTGGGCTTAATACCTAGGTGATGGGTTGATAAGTGAACAAACCATCATGGTACCCATTTACCTATGCATGTCCTGCACATGTATCCCGGAACTCTAGATTAAGTTTAAAAAAATACAAATAACATAAAACAAAAAAGAAAGATACTGGCTGATGTTTATTGATGCGGGCCACGGGACTACAAGAAGGGACAAAGGAAACTGGCCACTCTAACATGAAGTACTTCTGAGCATGTGTGTCTTCTGAAAGATGCCCTTACGTTTTGGACCAATGGTTGACTGAAGTGGAAGTGATAAAGGTCTTTTGTCTGCAGCTGACTTTCACTTAAGTCACTGAAGTGCTCGGTGTCTTGGTTTCTCTTGTTCTCAGAGAAAGGGAGAAGGAGTGGAGGTAGAGAAAGGAACATGCTTAGATTTAAATTTTTTTCCAACTTACGAAAATGCTCAAAAAATGTAAAAGGATAATTCTAAAACTTAACCTTTTGCCATATTTCCTTCTCTGATTCTCTCGCTAGATAGGTTAAAAGATAAATAGATAAACAGATAGCTAGATAATAAATAGCTACATTAGGTGCGCTCATAGCTACTGGGGTTTCATTGCTTCTAGATCCATTCGGTGAACGGTGCCAGGAATATGTATTTTAAATCACAAGTTTGTATTGATATTTCCAATTCAAATTTCACATTACAAAGTTGCTTCTTAAGTGTTTAAAGTATTTGTGTCTCATTTTTGTTTCACTGAAAATTGTGCTTTTTAATAGCAATGTATTTATGTATTTGCTTTATCTTAATGTATAACCAAAGACATTTCATGATTATAGTTCCAATATTAATTACTACTAACAATAAACTAGGCATACACTTGGCATGTCAATGAAACTTGCTCAAAGCCCAGATCAACCTCCTGCTACCTGGGCAGGTCACTTCTCTCTGAGCCTCTTTCCTCCTAAGATAGGAATAATGATGATTACTATATTGTTCAGAAATCTCTCAGTTGTAAGTGATGGAAAACTCACCTTAAAAAGTCTTAAGTCACAAAGCGAATTTATTTATATAACTAGAAATTACAGGGTTAAATGAAAATCTAACCTGAGAGAATCCAGGTTCTCAGATGACACCATAAAGTTTGAAACTCTTTTAGCTCTTTTCTTTTTCTGATGTCTTGATTTCCAAGTGTTTCTTTTTCTCATCACCCTTTAGCCACTGCAAGACCATTATCCTGTGAGCTCCAAGGAAGTCCTCATCTGAGGAAACTACTCTTGGTGCTTGAACCCTAAATTATGCAGTCATTAGATTGAGGACCTCAAACTCAGTTGCCTGAGAAAAGACCCAAAGTGTGAAGAGCCTACCATCTACCAGATGCTCTTCTAGACATGTTAAGTGGTCTTCCTTACATCTCTACGAGAAAGGAATTACTCCCATTTTACAGATGAAGAAACTGAGCCTTAGTGAATTAAGGTGGCTTGTTCATGGCCACAAAGCCATGGAGGTATTCAAATCCTTCTATATATACTACATGCCTACTGGAAATGGGGAAAGAACAGCACAATATGCAAACTATACGTTTAGTAAAATAAGGGGCTCCCCACTTCCATATGTGTGTAAGTAGTGCCAGCTTTAAAGAGCCAGGACTCCATCCTGCTCATCTTAGTGTCTCTAGAGTCTACTGTACCTTAGCACCTAAGGGCTTTTGGAGAATGAATGTGAGTTGAATGAGATAGAACAGCTAGTCTATCCTGCTACCAACTGTGATTATACCGTAGCCACATCCTTGATCATGGGACGTAGATTTCAGTTGAACCCCAGTGTTAGGAAACTAACACTGAAGCAAGTTTCCTTATTTAAGGTGGTTTTTTTTTCTTTTTAACTTCTCTTTAGCAGAAATATACTTTGTTGTCACTTCGGTGATTACTAATTGATTAAGCACACCTGGCTCCACTTTGGCTGTTAGACAAATTAAAGCCCAGCTCACAGGTCTCGGATACCCTCCCCTGGTTAACTAGTGCATCTTCCTACTTTTAGGCAAGGAATTCATGCACGTCTTTCTAGACTAGTGTGTGTATAGCATCTGTTTAGAGAGCTGCTAAGAAGAAGCAGCCATTTTTTTTATAGCTATTGTCTTGTTATCAAAATTTAAAAGAAATTAAAGAAATGTTGAGAGCAAAAGAGGACATGAATATTTACTGAATTCCACCTCATTTTAATTTTTGAGGAAACAAAGGCTCAGAGAGGAAAATGGATAGAGAGTCAGTGGAATTCAGAGAGAGATCTGGACACAGGATCCTGCTGACAGATTCATTCATAAAAATGTTTACTGACAAAGGTATAGAGGCAAAGGAGAATGGCAGTTGCCAGGGGCTACAAGGAGTAGGGAATGGGATGTTGTTTAATGGTAGTGTCAGTTTGGGGAGACAAAAATTTTCTGGAGATGGATGGCAGTGATAGTTGCAAAACAGTGTGAATGTGCTTAATGCCATATTACTGCATACTTAAAAATGGTTCAAATGGTAATGGTAAATTGTATGTTATGTATATTTTGCTACAATAGTAAAAACATAAATGTACAAAACCCTTATTGTATATCAGACACTGTACTTGATGCTTACAATAAGATGATAAGAAAAGAAAATATTGCTGCTGCCTTCCTGGAGCTGCCTCTAGTGGTGGAGACAGACACTGATCAATTCATCTGCATACATAATGGCAAGGTGAGGGATCTCTCCCAGTGGAAAAGATGAGGAAGGGGAGAGGACTTGCATCACGGGAACCTGGTCTCTGCTGGAAGGTCAGGGAAACTTGCAAAGAGAAGAGACATCTCTGCTGATGTCTGAATGGGGGAAAGGAGTTGAGCTTTCCAGGCAACTGGAACAGCATATGCAAAAACTCGAATGTGGTGCATTTGAGAGACTGTAGAACACCAAGGGGACCTGTGGTGAGACAGCCTGGGGAAGCAGCCAGGTCATACAGGGGGCTTTGCAGACCCTGGCAAGGATTTTGGTCTTTATCCTAAGAGCAATGGGAAGCTTTTGTTGTGTTTTAAGTACTAGAAAGATGTATTAGATTTGCCAGGTTTTCTTCTTAATCTCTTCATCCTGTGGCGTGACTGTCAGAGGAGAGGTTGGCATAAGTAAATGAGGAAGAACTGAGGCTACTGTAATAATCCAGGCAGGAAATGATAGCTGTGTGACCTGTCATCTGCTGGTAGAGAAGAAGAGGAGTGGACAAAGTGAAGGGTATTTGGGAGGTGAAATTGACAAGGCAGACTTGGTTATGTGGGATAAGAATGAGGGAGACCGAATGGGCTCACGGAGGGTTAGGTGACTGTGCAGCCATTAAATTTGGATATGAAAGAAAAAAATCTTATGTTTTTCTTTATTAAATAGCATATTGATTGTAGCAAAAATTAGCATAAATAAGAAGTAAATTACTAGTAATTCCACCGCCACTAGAGAGAACTCTTATTATGTACACATATATGTGTATATGGACTTTTTTTTCAAAAATAGAATCATATGGAACATACTATTTTGTAATATGCCTTTTTCACTCAACTAGGATGTTGTGAATATATTTTCATAGCAAAAATACATACTTCCACAAGATCATTTTTTCGGTACTGCATACTATTTCATCTTACGGCAAAATGCATTTTCTTCAACAAGTCAGCTAATGCTCAACATTTTCGACATTTCCAACTTTTCACCATCCTAACAGCACTGCAGGGAATATTTTGAAGTCAAGTTTTTGCCCAGATATTACATTCTCTGGATCAATAATTAAAGAAGAATCTTGAGTTAGTGTATGAACATCTTTAAAGCTTTGAAATATACAGCTTTGAAACACTCTAGCCCTCCAGAAAAGTTGCTCCAAATCATACTTCCACTAATTAAAAAAACACCTATAATGGCTGAAACATACCAACCTTTATAAATGTGCTTTGCACTGTTCTGGTCACTTTACATGAATTAATTTATTAATCCTCTTAACAGCACCGTGAGAGAGATACTATTATTATCTTTATGTTACAAGTAGCAAACCAGTAGCACAAGAAGATATCTGTTTCCCTACACTTTGGTCAACACTGGGTATTATCTTTTCTGTTTTCTTCATTCTGATGGGAAAAAATGGTACCTCATTTCTATCTGACATATTTTATATGAATCAATTTAATATTTCCAACAGCACTTTGAGTTCCCATATCATTCTTTGTATTATACAAAAAGAGAAAAGAAGCCTCCGAAAGTTAGAGTGATGTATGCAAAGCTACACATCTAGCAAATGGTGGGGATTGGATTTGAATTGCATTTCCTCTGGCTCCAGAGTCCATATCTTTCCTCCATCATCACACTGCCTCTTCAGCGAGAGACTATGTTATTTGGAAACCTGTGCTTGTCCTTGGGTAAAAACTTCTAAAAGATCTCAGGATACCAACCCAGGGAACACTTCACTCTGACCCGCTCCATTGAGCGTTTGATGGTGGGATGTCTGTGGGCTGGTGCAGAGGTTGCCTCATTGGCACTGCAATGCAGCAAGTGCATCCAAAAATATGCTGGAAAAGAGAAAGGCCTTTGTAATGAGCCTGGGCCTCCCTTTGTCTTGTGAGGTTTTAACTACTGTAATTGCTTGTAGTATGAAGTAGTGTGTTTTTCATGTATCTATTTTTATTCTGTGCCTCTCTTCTGCTTTTTTTGTTTTGTTTTGTTGTTAACTCACTTGATTCCTGGTGGATATTCTTCCCGTGAATAGTATTGCCTCGGCAAAGCACACACTCTCACACACACATACACACACATACACTAATAATATGAAGACTAAATAGGGTAGAATTTATTCTTTAAAAAAACTAATGGTAAAATCTGCAGCAGATGACTTTCTAATCCATACTGTATTTAATTGGCTGTATTGAACCATACTACAAATTAAGTCTTCTCTGTAATTTATTCTGTCAGACAGTAACCCTCCAAACAATTTGATACTTCATTTAAACATTGGTAAATGGCTCATGGAAATACAAAGAAAAAAAAGGTTTAATGATGATCAGATAAGAAATTCTCTGTTCACAGGATGAATCCTATGTGAAATGTTATGAATTAACCCGAGTCATTTATTCATTGAACATTTATTGAGCATCCACCATATGTAGTGCTTATCTTAGTGTGACTTGGTCTTTCTTTCTTTCTTTCTTTTCTTACTCCCCATTCATTCCCTTCTTCCTTTACTTCCTTTCTTCCTTCCTCCCCTCTGCATTCCTGAAAAATTATGTAGCATTTACTGTTCAGAAGGTGCAGTATTAGGAGCGGGGGTAAGATTGAGAAGAACCAGACATAGATCTTTCTCTGAAGGGTCTAACATTCCTGAAGGAGAGAGACAACATGTGCATAGATGCTCCCCACACTGTCCTGTTCTCAGAACCTAGCTGCCTTCACACATTCAATTCTTTCTGCCTAAAATGCCCTTTCTTTCTTATTTTCTGGAGATTTCCCATCTGTCCTCAGAGCGTCAATTTAAGGTCACCTCCTTTGTCAAGCTTTCCCTGATGCCCTTCCCCCATTCCTGCCCCAAGCCTGTGTGACACACTGGGCACGCTTTTAACATAAGGCTTGTTGTATTATATTGTGATTGCTAGTTTCTTTGCCTACCTGTTTTATGAGATTGTGAACTCCTAGAAGAAGGAACTGTGTTTCATTCATCTGTGTAGCCATAGTACATAGCAGGAGACCTGAAACATAATAGGCACTCAGCAAATACACATGCTGTGAGTAACTGGATGAATGGATACATGTGAAAGAAGCGCAAAGCGTCCTGTGTAGAAGGACAAATAGAGTGCAATGAGACCTAGGGATGGGAATTATTACTCAGGGAAATGGGATATCAGGGCAGGTTCCTTGGATGCAACATGTCAGAGCTATGCCTTCAGTCATAGGTACACTATAGTTCTGTGAGCTGATGAAGCGTGGGCCAGGGGATCTGCAGAGAAAACCGTGTGAGCAATAGCATAGAGGTGGGAAAGTACAAAGTTCAAAGGGAGAGTAATGATCTCCTCAGATTATCTACAGCAGAGGTTACCTGAAGTTCCTGCATAGGAAGGTCAGATTGGATTGAGGACATTGATACCTGGATTGTCCTTGTAATTCTTTAGTGATGACTTCTATCCACGATGCAAAGAAGGGTTCAGGATGGGAGGGATAAATGAAGCTGTGGCAGAGAGCTAGGGTGTTCCTGAAGGCTCTACTTTTAAGAATAAATACTTGCTTTGATTTTGGCAGTAGTTTAATATCTAGACTAAGTTTTCCCAAGACAATAACTGTTTTCAAAAGGAAATGTGGAAGAGGGACGAGTATCTGCCTTTCCTTCACCCTCTGCCTCCCACTCTGGCCTGTATTCCCTGGTTATTCTCGCAGTGACCTGCAGAACTACCTGCAAGGCCCCAGGAACTGACCACAGAAGCACTCCAGGGATGGAGCAGTTCTTATGCCCTAGGACTGAGGGCTGCGCCTCACCTTTCTGCCTCTGGCTGCTCAACAGGTGCCAGAGACAGCCAATTCCTGAGCGTAAACTTCAGGGCCATGATGGCTTGACCTTTTTCTTTGAGAGTCCGGTGGCTGGCCTTTACCCCAAGCCTTATGATTTATGACCCTCAGATACCTACCTGAATCCAGAACATTCTCAGTTCTCTCCCCTTACCCAATTCTCTCCTTCTCTTGCCTTCCTTGTCCCAGCCTGTCAAGGGATCATCTTTTTGTTGTTGGTTGAGGGAGCCAAAGGTCTGAGGAAAGGAGAGTTTGATTCTATTTAATCTGGTTATCTTTTTGCAATGCTTTATCATCCCAAGTAGGAAAAACAGCTGGGTTTAATATTGGTCCTGGCACTTCAATCTCTGACCTTCAGTCCCTTCATGATAAACTCAGGGTTGATGTTTAAGGTTTCAGCTGTCTTTGATTGTGCTGATAGTGTCTAGTGAAGACATGGGGCCATTTTGAGGCTCAGTGAACAAGAATTTGCATGATGCTCTGAGTTTCTAAAGTGAATGTGATAATGCAATTGTGGGATTAGCAGCATTCTAATGTATTTGTATTTCTAAGTATCTTTATTATGTCTGCATGGTTAAGGTTGGAGAGAGGCAAGACATATCCCCTCACTGACTGTTAGTTTCCAAATGAATGAGATATGTTCAGAGCGATCCTTTTTAACATGTCATAAAATTAACTATGGGAAAGAATAATGCTACAAATATCTTTAAGCACTTCCTGCTCGCACACACAGCTACACTCTGCAAAGCAGTATTAGGTATCATCAGGCATTAAAAATGTTTTGATTTTAAAACACTTAATGAGGATTCCCAGATAAATTAAAACATCTCCATCTGCTGTCTTTCCTGGTAGGTGATATTTTACCATTGCACAATCATCTCCAAATCTAATTCCACCAGGAAGACTTCTAATCGCAGCTTAATTTTAGAGCAATATTCTACTTGGCAATCAATAAGGCACTGTCGTCAAACTTTGATTTAATAGGAAACGTGGATAACATTCCCCACATTCTGCAGAGAGAGAGATACTCTCAGGAAAGGAAGAGAAAAACGTCTTTGTCTCCCACTTTCCCCTGCTGCCCGCATTCTTGCACACAAAAGCCTACAAATCAATGCCCCCATGTTGTGCGAATATAAATCTCATCAATTTTACATGATTAACACCATGAAAAAGCTTCCACTCTTTGAGCAATTTTCCTCTGCTAGCTAAATATGTCCTCTTAATAAAACAAAAATTAATGGATCCTAATTATTTTGCTTGCAAATATGTCCTTTTTCGCCAACTTATTTGTGTCAAAAACCATTAGACTTATAATTCGTTTTATTGCCACTGGAGCGACTAGGGTAACTGGGCAGTCATCATAACAACATTAAAGCATGATGTCCAGTGGGCAGTGGCAGCCTGGGCAAGCATGAAGCCAAAGAGAGAGTTGTAAGAGTAGTTAGAGAGGTTAGTGAATGGTCAGACCCTGGAAGTTTAAGGCAATGCAGAAAATTCTACTGCAGCAAATGATTTATAAGGTCAAATGCCTGGAAAGATTGCAACCAGCCAAGAGATGGACATTTTGGAAGATCGGTGGTCTAGAACAAAGGCAGTGACCATCGCGAAAGCCAGAGGCCCACTGCACCAGGAGGCTGGTTTTGCAGTAGGAGGTCCTAATGGCTTAAAGGGATCTGGGGAGATGGAATAAGAGCTTAGAGAACATCTACTCCAGTGGTTCCCAGTGTTTTCGTAACTAACATCTGTGTTACATTTCTCTCTCCCTCCGTGAACTCAGTAATGGGGAAGATTTTGTCTACCAAAAAAACTGCATTTGTAATCATCCATTTTCTTATTTGGACTATTTAAACCATAACTTATTGCCAATAAGAGAATATACTCCAATATGAGCTAAGGAATATTAACAACACTAGGTGATATAATTTAAAATAAATGGCCGGTAATTTTAGCACTTTGGGAGGTCAAGGTAGGTGGATCACTTGAGCCTAGGAATCTGAGACCAGCCTGGGAAACATGGCGAAACCCCGTCTCTACAAAAAAATTCGCCAGGTGTGGTGGCATATGCCTGTAGTCACAGCTACCCAGGAGGCTGAGGCCAGAGGATCACTTGAGCTTGGGAGGTAGAGGTTGCAGTGAGCCAAGATTGCGCTATTACACTCCAGCTTAGGTGACAGAGTGAGACCCTGTCTCAAAAAAAAAAAAAATTCCAAATAAACTTGGCATTTTCATTTGTATGCACATAGAAGTGTGTAGACTTATTAGGAATAATTATAGATTTCTGTTTAGTTTTTTGAGATTTCAAAAATTGCATGGGGCCTCTTTTTATTACCTTTGATGAACCCTATAGATCCAGGGCTTTGAATTATGAGCCATTGATCTAGTTTATACCTCCCATTTACTGGAAGGTTAAACTTCAGGTACAGAGGGGTACAGTGGGTAACTTGTGTTTACACAGAAGCTAGAATTCAAGCCTCATGATTCCCAGTATAAGGACTTTAAACATACCATAGGCACCTAGATGCATATATGAGCCTTTACAGAGTACTGTTGAGTGAGGATTGTTTTAAGTAGGTTTAATATAGGAAAATAACCATAAAGATCACCATTTTACCCAATAGGATGGTGAGCATTATTTGTCGAAGCTCAGGTAATGAAGGTCAATTATAAAAGATTTTCAAATTACTAATTATCAATTTCAGTTCACTTTAGTTCAACAACTATGGGCCAGGCATAGTGCAAGGTGCTAGGATAGCAGAGATAAGAAAGGCAGAACTGGGTGAGAAAGACAGACAAGGAATTATGCAAATATATCAGAGAAAGAAGACCTGTGAGGGTGAGGAAATCCAGGGACAAACACTGGAGGAATTTATCAGTTCAGTGTTACTAGAAAGTAAATTTCTACAGAAACACAAAAGAGGGTGGAATTATTTCTGCCAGGAGAGAGAAGGTAAGCCTCATTCAGAGGAAGTTTCACACAGGTGGTTCTATTTTACGTGTCCATTGAAAGAGAAATAAGATTTGGGCAAGTGAATAAAATGAGTTGATATTGCAGACAAAGGGACCTACCAATGAAAAGCCTGAGAGATATGCATAGCCCCTCCTCTACCCCCAGTGGTGACTTTGGACTAAACAGAAAAAAAGCATTTATTCCTCAGCACACTCTATCACCATCTGCTGGATGGTGTCACCAGGCACATCTATAGTTCTATGAATGTTAATGATATTCCCTGGAGTTGTACAGTGTACATCCTCCACCACAGCATACAGAGTCCCTGAGTATATAAGTATATTAAATGTCAATCCAAAAGTTGGACTGGGATGTGTCATGAAAAAAGAGCCAAAGAAGCCTAGCCACTGGACTAAAGTGCCTTGCTCTAGCAAGCTGAATAAAGCACCGATGCAGATGCTTATTCAGCATATGAACAATCCTGTGTTTCTCTCTGGTCACAGCATTAAGACCATAAAGGGAAGCCTCCATTTCTCAAGGGCAGGCATAGCTCTTTTTCTTTCCATCTGGACTAAACAGCTTTTCCAAAGCCCTTTGGGCCTGTTCACACATAGCTGAAACACATTTCTTACTGATCAACAGCTCGAAGGGAAAGTCCCCTGAAATATGTTCTTTTTTTTCTCTGATAGGCCCTTCAGCATCATCACGCTGTTCATGAAATATCCTACATTGCAAAGGACATTACAGATCACCGGGCCTTTGGATATGTTTGTGGGAAGGAAGGGAATCACAGATTTGTGGCCATAAAAACAGCCCAGGCGGTGAGTATCCCTATCCAAGAAAGGAGCCTTTCCTTGGAACTCTGGGGGGACAGTCCAGTGACTCCGTCAGTCTTTAAGGGTGCACTCTGAGATATGACCAAGCGATGTATTTCCACTGAAGTTGATACTCACATTCCCATCTAGAAAAGATAAACAGGCTTGGAGCAAGGAAACATGCTCATACTCATCCAGTTTTGTTTTTTGTTTTTTTTTCCTAACGGGTATTTCCTAATGACTAATTATTTTCCTTTCTGATTAAACTGGATGGAGGCACCGTATACAAATAAGTTTCCTTGTGCTCATAGCCTCATTTAAAAAGAAAATAAGAGAAAACAAATAGCTGTTTTGCATAAGGCCTGCCCTAATTTTATTGTATTCTAAGTCACTAATAAATAAAAGCAATGCCTTTTATGCTTATGATTATTATGAATTTGCAAATATAATTAGTTGAAGAAATGAACTTTAGCCTAGATGCAATTTGCTAAACCAATATAAACAAGGTAGAATTAATTAAGAATGGAATGCTTTCAGATTAATAGAAAAAGGAAGGGCTGCAAGTCGTCGCTGCAAAAACAAAAATTGGTTGCCGCCTCTCAGTACCATTCCCTTATCATGTGCCTCCCTTTCACTCCAGGCTGAACCCGTTATTCTGGACTTGAGAGATCTCTTTCAACTCATTTACGAATTGAAGCAAAGAGAAGAATTAGAAAAAAAGGCACAAAAGGATAAGCAGTGTGAACAAGCCGTGTACCAGGTATACCTGTGAATTTATCCTTGCGCTGGAGAAGATCAGGGCTTCAAATAAACACTTTTGTGAACACTGACGGTCGCGCCTTCTCTTCCTGCTGCCAAGTAGGAATAAACAAAGATGAAAGATTCCTGTGTAAATTACAGGACCCAAAGCAAACCATTAGAAATTATCCCTTATTCTCTTAAACTCTAGGCATGTTGGATGAAGTGAAATCTTGAATCCAGAGAAAGATTTCAGGGGTAGAGGACAAAGAAACACAATTGCTTTTGTTTTTGTTAACAGTTGGGGTGGAGGTGGGGGTGGCTCTGAGGGTTTTGACTTTGCTGTATTTTTTTCTACGTTGATGAGCCACCAGCCTCTTCTGCCCAGAGCTGGTTTCTTTACTGTCCTGCAATTTCTGAATGTAATCTCACATCTATTCCTTTATGTCCTCTGCTTTTCACCCTCTCTCTCCTTGCTCTGCAATAGACAATATTGGAAGAGGATGTTGAAGATCCTGTGTACCAGGTAATTTCTGAAACTAGTTGGGGTTTTAGATTCTAGAATGGCTAGACCTGTGCCAGAGCTGTTTTGTCAGAAACCTGAAGAATCCACTGACTGCAAAACCTGGAGAGAGACCAAGATTATTTCTGAGGGTGAGGGCTGCCAGCCCCTCCAGGAGCAAATTTCCATAAAAACTAACAGAAGTTTGGCCGGCATCGGTATCTTGGGATTTGAAGATCCGCTTCTCCCTTCTTGCCCCTGCCTCAGCCCGCTTCACAGTCTGTAAAAGTTTGATCCCAGAGCTGAATGTTTTCAAGAGTCTCTTGAATATTCTGAGTTCATTAGAGAGAATATGAATAATGAGGTGGCTTCTCTGAGTTAAGAACCAGAGGTGGGGACTGACATTTTGGTAATGTTTGGGCACAGACCTAAAGGGTGGTTTCTAAGCATTAGAAAGGCTATGAGGAGGGCTCTCTGACCCCCAATGGGGCAAGCTGACCCTCTGACTACCTGGCTCATGCCATAGAAGCTGTTGGGAGGAAGGAAAGAGTGACCCTAGAGACACTTCTGCCCATAGCTTTCTCTCTGGACTCTTTTCAAGATCTGCAGCTCGGTGCTGAGTAGAGAGATGATCTCTCTTAGGGTCAAGTATGTGCTCTGTTCAAACAGAAATGCAGAAAAAAAGGGAAAAGACAGCCTCTCCCTCCCCTGTGCTTATTTTCAAGGAGAAAAAGAAGCCAAAAAAAGTGACTTTTTGAACACAAAGGAAAATCTTGAACTTACATTTCTAACTGGGATGCATAGGTGTCATTTGTGTGTGTGTATGTCACATATGCATATTATATAAATGCATATTTTCACACAAAAAGCTAGTACTGCTACAGTGAAAGTAAATAATATAGATTACTTGTAGAAGAAAACGTATCTAGTATATATGGCAAACAAAAGCCAAAGATGTACATAATGACATGCTCTTGCTTTAGAATGCCGAGGGGCGACGATTTGTGCAGAATATGAGCTTCAGCTCCTGGCTCACTGGCTTGCACAGAATGAAGAATAATAGCCTTTTTGAAATGTGTCAGTCCTGTAGAGTATAAAACGTGCATGTGGAAAAATCGATTTAACGTACTTAAAAGTGAGAATGTAAAATAAGGTGATATTTGTGGAATAAAGGAGTTTGGGGCTTCTGAGCTTTGCAGAGTTTGTTTAGGATTTTGAGCCTTAGGGGAAAAGGGACGCCCCTCAACTATAACCCATGCTTTACAAAGTTTGGGATCCCAGGCATTCCAATGAGATAGCATTCTCACTCAGCAATACCAACATATTCAGATATTACTGAGACAAAATGCCATTGAATGAAGAGGTTATATCTTCAGAAAGATCTGCAGAGGCTTGATGCAATCACTGCTGAAATACCAGCAGGCCTTTGCAGTTTTCCCTATGAAAGGCAGGCATGTACAAGGTACATTTTATTTCAATAATTCACTGTGTCTTTAAGGTGTTTTCTCTTGTGCCTGCTTCTTTAATGCTCACTGTGATTAGTATCTTGATTTCCAAATGCTTTTTTTTCCCCCCTTTCTTCTTTTTCACCTCTGACCTTTCCTTTCTTGCTGCTCCTGTAATAGTACATTGTGTTTGAGGCTGGACACGAGCCAATCCGTGATCCCGAAACGGAAGAAAACATTTATCAGGTATAAAATTGCTTGCCTCTCTTACCATTACACCCCTACTGGTAAATGCATGAATGCACTGATAGTCTGAAGAACCAAGGGTTCTGTTGGTCATTCCTGGCTTGTTAAAATACCTTTGAGTGAATTGGCTTCTAGTTTACCGGTAGTTTTCATGCCTTGTTGTTGAGGTGTTTAATGGCCAGTTAGGTACAGTGTTTTACTTTTGAATGGATCTTAACTATTTTAAGTAGAAGCAAAAATTAAATGTTCCATTTTACTAAAGTACTACATTGGAGGGCTGGTGTCCATTATACAATTAGGGTCCTTTATTTCTCAAAAGGATGTGCTCATCAAATTTCTTAAAAAGCCAACTCCACTGCTGAAAATAAAGCACAATTTTAGTTTCAAATGCGATGTGAAAACAACATTGAGAATATTAATAAAAGTACAGCTAAAGGTTGTACCCTTATTTTTAATTGTGCGAAGAAAACTGAACTTTTTTTTTTAACTCATTCTCACGAAGATGTTATAAAGTAGATATTTTAATTGTGTTTTTGTAGGGGGAGATTCAGAGAAGCCGAGTAGCTTCCTCGGGGTTGTACAACTATTTAGAGCCAAGAGTCAAACCCGAAGGCGAAGCTCTAGCTCTTTCTGCCACAATCTTCCACCAAAATGTCTACATAATTGTAGCATAGCAGCACATCAAATAGATATGATGACCTGCAAGTTTTCACTCATTAGAATCGTAGTCCCAATTTGAAGTAGAAACATGATAGGAGAAGAAAAGATTTTAATGTATTTAATAAGTGATTTTAATTTTGTTAGTTAAGTAGTCTATTCTGCCTTGGGTGTGTATTACTTGCGTAATAAAAGTAAAACATATTTCCAATTTCTATCAAAAGCATAGAATTCTAAATGACTAAAATATAATGTTCTACCAACAACTTGGTTTCAATCGGCCTTGTCGAATAATAATCTAAGTATTTCTCTCCACTGAATCCATCTGGATTCCATTCAAATATGAGGTTGTGCTTTGAGGTTTTGTTGAAAGTCGTGGCTTACCAAGTATCTTTAATAAGAAAAGTTGCATTTGTCCTGAGTGTCAGATTTTAAAGTATATACAACCTTACAGTAACTGAATATGAGGAGGAAGAAACCATTAACCAGTCATCCTAGGAAGAGAGGGCTCCTTTTAAATAAAAGAGGCTTTGCAATATTAGAGGTTTCTGAGTCCAGACTTAGCTATAGTTGGCAGGGTCCCCACTGAGCCCTGTGGGACTGCAATGGAGGTGGGGTGGGGAGGGAGACATCCTAGTGTACTGGAAAGACCTGCTTTAGCTGGTGGACAGCTGGGTTGTAGTCCAGGCTCTCTTGCCAACTACCTTTGGCTAAGTGGTAGTGGGCAAGTCACTTACCTTCTCAGAGTTAGTTTCCCTCATGATAAAATAGGCAAACAATTTTTTCCTAACTCACAAACTCATGTGTAGGATGGAAAGAAGAGGCATCATCATGGGTCACAGAATGTGGAGTCTGGCTGAGTGGATTCAGTGTCTTAGTATAAGTACCAATTCAGCCATTAACTTGTCAAGTATTTTTCTTTCTCTGGGCTTCAATTTACTCATCTGTAAAAATAAGTAGGTAAAACCCAGGGCACTCTCTGGCAAAACCCCTTTCTGTTTTTGCAATTAGTGCCTTACCATAGGACTTTGATTTTTCTAGAGAAGCATGTTGGCTTGTTTTACAGGACAGTAAGACTCAGAAATGGTGGAGGTGGGAAAAATTTGTGTGTGTACATGCGCTGATGGTGGGCCAGCTCTGAGAATGGGGTTTACCTGCAATATCTTATCTCTCACAACAACCCCATGTGGCTTGATTCATTATTCCCACCTTACAGATAAGGAAAGTGAGGCTCACAGAGATACAGTATCTTGCCCAGGGTCCCAGAGCTAGCAAGAGGTAGAACCCCTATTGCAGGTCCCTCTGACCTCCGTAAATAAAGAAATAAATCCTGAGGCTGCTCTCAGCTCAGAATCCCCTGATTCTCAGTTTCACAATTAGATTCTATGTCCCTTTCAAGGCACTATCTAAAAATCACACTTGTTTTAACAGCTCTGACCTCCAGATCTTCCCATCTGTCCGTCATTAACAGGAAGCTACCATTTAAGGGAATGAATATTTTATCTCCTTTTATTGGAAAGGCCTCTGGTCATTCTCTTCTCCTGCATTGCCAAGTCTGCTGGGGCTCAATTTACTTAATAAGAAATAAGCTCTTGGGCCTGAAGATAAGGCTGGACTTTTAAGGGGCTGCTATTAAGAACCTGATTCTTTTTTTTTTTTTTTTTTTTAAGGTCTTGTAAGTGTTCCATAGCTATTTCTCTTGAATTGCAGTGTTTGTTATACTTCAGCTTGGCCCATCTGGTGGTCTCAGCTTTTATTCACCTCCTTGTTTTCTGGAGTGAGACGGACAGTCCTGGAGACCTTTAACTGTTTTGTGACCTTGAGTGGAGAACATGATTTTTGTATCTCAATTTCCTGGGCTATGAAATGGGCATAATATATTCTCTGCTCTTAGAAGTGATGTGAAAACATAAAAATAGGAGGAGAGCAGTTGGTTCATAGTAGGTTCTGTGTAAACGTGAGTTCCCCCTCCTTCCTTGCGTGTTGTCAGTTTCAGATGCTGTTGAAGTGTCTTATGATCGTGTTTTAAGTGAAATAGAACATAACTTGCTCACCACATGTTGTTAGAGAGCCTAGCAGAAATCCTCAAGCTTGCTTCACTCTCCTATTTATAACTCCAACAAAAGGGAGGCAGAGGCTTTTGAGTAAATGTAACTTCTTTTTTTTCGAGATTTTTTGGGTAGTTTCGTTTTCCCAACTATATTAATAGTAATAATTGTCTTTTGCTTTGCATGCCTCAGAAAAAGTTAGCTGTATTAAAGTTATCAGCTTCCCAATACAAAACATTTTTACACATCACTTAATTTTGATCCTTCCATTAATGATGACATAGGAAAAACAGCTACAATGAGTATCACTGTAAACATAAGAAAAATCAAGTTTCCCCAATTTAGATGCTGAATACAAGGTCAGAACCTCGGATTCTAAATCTAGTATTCTTCAGTACCTTAACAGGCTTCCGACAGAAGCAAGATTTCAGCTTTCCACGTTGGCATTTTCCAAGTTCATTCATTCCAAAACCACTGTTCCCCATCCAGTAGTTCAAGTATCATTATTTTAAAATGATGAGTCTCCAGGAAATGTTACCCAACAGAAGCCTGGAACTGCCTCTCTACGCTATTAATTAACATGTTGCCAAAATAAAAGTGTCTTCTGTGTGTATAGTATCTAATGTGCTGTTTTTAGAGTAATTTAACATCTATTTACTTGTTCATACAAAAAAACATTATTTATAGAACAAATGAATGACTGGACACATGGAAATTCACATGCGTCCGGCACACAGATGGGATAGTGACGGTGGCATGGCCCCATCCTCAGAAGTTTATGGACAGTCCCCTTAGATGCTCACCATGGGCATGGGGCAACTGAAGTTCAGAGAGAAAAGTGACTCTCTGAGTTGTAGTCTATGGCAGACCCAGGATTTGGAATCATCTTCTAATTCCTTTTGATCTGAAACTTTTATGTCTCTGAAACTTTGCGTTACTGAAGCCTTTTGTGTAAACAGAATGGAACAGCTAGGCAGAGATGAGAGCCAGCACCATGCACCTTAGCACTCATGGGCTGAATTTTTGGCTATTAGGCATTTCTTTGTTTCACCAATATTTACAGCTGTGGATACAAGGATAATAAAATGTCCGACCTGTCCTCAGCAAGCTTATAGACCCTGGAACACTTACAGTGTAGTGCAATAACTCTCATGATGAGATAAAGCACACTTAACACTCTATTTCAGTAGTCTGACTACTTGTTCATCTCCCCCAATAAGACAAAAAGCTCTGTTAAATTAGGGGCTGTATCTGTCATGTCACCATCATTGTCCCAGGCAAAGCATGATGCACGACACATAATATGTACTTAGCAACTTTTGTTTTTTAATAAAAGAATGCGTTAGAGGTTGCAAGAGTACAGGGGAAGTCTCCAAACAAGGCCTAGAGAATCGGGCAAGGCCTCCAAGATGGTATCCCAGCTGAGATAAATCTTAAAGGACAAACAGGCAGATTGATATCTCACCCATGGGAGAGCCAAGTAGAAAAGCTTTTTCAATTATGCACAGTTTGGGTTTATCCTTTCCACCGCTTCTTCTCCGTTTGCAGGGATAATTGAGAGGCAGCTGCAGTTCCACTGTGCTAAGTGCCTATAGTGAGCAGTGAATTACGGGCAACAGAATGTTCTTCATTTTGCTCAGTAAAGGGTGAGCTTGTAAAAACAAAAGTGAGGGCTGATAATTTATTGGCCCTCATTAACAAGGATTCTATAGGCATCCTTAGAGGATTTCTTTTAGATGGAGCTCAGTTATCAGGAGCAAAGAAATGACATTCTTCGCTGGCTACTTGTACAGTGAAGCTTGCAAGAGCAACTCTGGAAGTGTACCACCGACACAGCCATGCTCACTCTGTCCTGTTTTCTGTAAGAGTGTACCTGAGCTTCTGGGAATGCAGGATGTAATGTTAAAGAAAGGCCTACTTGAAACAGCTGTCTGAATAGTGTAGCAGTCCAATGGCAAACTCCCTGGGCTCAAACTCTTGGCTCCCCATTCACAGACTGCAGGACCCTCTCCAGGCCTCATTTTTCTCCTCTGCAACATGAGGCCAGCTGAGTTCTTACCTGGCTGACTTGTCTTGAGGATTGCATGAGAATGTGAGAGACAAGTGTTTAGAACAGCGCCTGGCACATAGGAAGCACCCAGTCCATGTTAGCTCACATTATTAATAATGGATGTCTCGTGTGGCTGCCAGAAAGAGCTGCGTTTGAACCTGGTCACTTACCAGCTTTGAAGATTTGGGCAAAGTCTCTAACGTCTCTGAGCCTCACTTTCTCCTGTTTAAAGTAGAGATGATAATAATTTCTTAGAGTTATTGCAAAGACTTTAAGTTAAGTAAGATGAAAAATGTCAAAGGGACCTAAGGAATAAGCTCAAATTCTTACTTCTTATATAACAATGGTGTAGTGAGCTAATTCAAACCTAAAAGATACTTTTCCTTCACTGTTCCCCACATTCCTCTATCATACGTTTACCATATATCTCAGCAGATGTTCGCTGAGCACCTACTGGGTGTTAGGTACTATGCCTGCTCTTAAAGAGCTCCCAGTATGATGGAAAGAAAGGCATGTTGTCGGACCATTATAAAACCACTGCTGGCTGGGTCCTGCAATGAGGGTGTGAGCTAAGCTGTGACAGTTGCTGGGAAAGGAACAGCTAATGAGTGCTTCCAATCTGGAATCTTTCAGTGAAAACCCTTGGTTGACTCATTTGAAAAGTATTCAACATATCCATATTGTTAGTATCATAAGATGTGTTCATATATATTTATATAATGTGTCAGTAACTAAAGTCATTCTTCTAACACATTACAGTATTATGGTATCTAATAGTGTTGTGTATTTAATATCCATTTTCTCACTCAATCCTCGGAATAACCTGAGTAGGAGGCAGAGCTGATAGTAGCAAAGCTCGGAGGAGCTCAGTGGCCTGCCCAGGCTATCACAGTTAGCTCACAGCAGTGAGACCAGATGGATGAGCAAGGGAAGGAAGGAAGATACAGATTAATGTTAAAAGCCCTCGAGATCTTCTGCATACTAGGCCCACGCTTTCCATACCACTCATAGGCCCTTTTCTTCAATGAAAACCTTCCATATTTATCAGATGGCTTGTATATGATCCCAATAGAAGCTGTGCTTTGTGCTAGGATATTGATATTTGCTATATTTAAAATAGCCTGGATCTCAGACTCAGCGTTGAGCAGTTTAAGCTCAGCTACACACTGCTTCTAATCACTTCGGGAACAGCATAGCACCTCCCTGGGCTTCATTTTTGCCTAAGGAAATGATGATTTTGTTTTCATCATGTGACTTCTGAAGTCTATGCAGGTTTTTAGTCTTTCATTCTGCGAGAAGCCCAATGGCAGAGACAACCTATAATATAAACTTTTGTTAAATGATGCCCACTCCCTCTGTCCGTCTGATGTCCCTAAGGGAGGGAGCCTGGCCTGATACTTTCACAGTCAGAGCAGGTTCCCATGGGCTTATCCCAGGGGTCATTCTCAGGTACCCTTAGCCAGCTTGCAGGTGAAGTCTGGTTGCTTTGTTCTTTGAAATTGGAGTACCAGAGTGTTTTGACTGTGCCGAATTTAATTTTTTCATAGGTTCCCACCAGCCAAAAGAAGGAAGGTGTTTATGATGTGCCAAAAAGTCAACCTGTAAGTGTAAGTACATCTCCTCTCTACTGCCAGGTTTCTGCAACCTGCATTCACAGTAGACTATGTCTGCAGCCTGTGGAAGGAAACCCTTCTCCTGGAATGAGTGTCATGGCCCACATGCTGCAGTCTGCATGCTGGGGACTCTTCAGTGGGCCAGAGGAAGGAGACATGAGGCAGACATGGTAGCGCTGAGGAAAGGGTGCCAGTCTGGATGAAGGTCTGGTCCCATGAGTGGGAGTGAGTTGAATCATGCAAAGAACTCTATCCAAGGGCCTCAAGGTCACAGGTGTTCTAGGGCAAAAGTCTCCAGCCATGGTTTTATTATACCCGGTCAAGTGGAGGATAGTGTTTTCGTTGTGGAAAGAGAGCTGCCCATCTAATTTGAAAGTGACTGAGAAGTTTCTAAGGGACAGTAGGAGAAGGGCTGGCCAGGGCTTTTGGGGTATACAGAAGTTCAGCCAATGGGGGAAAATTTTGGAAAAGGTCATGTGCAGGGGGCTTATGGAGAACCCAAGAGGCGTACCACATTAAGGACAACAGGGTCCAGTGTCTCTGGACCCCATGTGCTGGGGGTACTCCTCAGAATCTGGAACAGAACCAGAAATTCCCAGCTCTGTGGTACTGCTCCAAACCACTGAAGTGCCAGAACTCCTATTTAGCACCTCCAGCTGGCACGCAGAAAGCAACTTCTATATGTAATTCAGGCAGTTCTGGGGAGCCAGTGAAGGCTCTTGAGCAGGGGGCATATGTGACCTTCCCACAGCCAAGGAACTAGCGTGTTCAGGCACTGTTTACCTCATTCATCTCAACAATGTGTGGACAGCGAAGGTGCTTTGAAGTCAGGTAGACCCTCAACAATTTCAGCACTGTCCCTGACAGAGCTGTTGTGAGGCTAAAATGATTCTACCTGGAACTCTGTTATCTGTTCTGGACCCCACACTATGAGAGACATAAAGACACACCTGCATGTTTCACAAGGAGATTAACAAGGGGATGTGAAACTCCATCTCATGAGGAGCAGCTGAAGGACACAGAAATGTTTGGCCTGGATAAAAATCCTTAGATATGAGATGGGACTCCAAAGGTCCCTGTATGGAAAAGGCATGACATTGTTCTGTGTCAGCCAAATCCTGGAACTGAGACCAGTGAGTAGCACTATAAGAAAGTCAATTCCAAGGCCGGGCGCGGTGGCTCACGTCTATAATCTCAGCCCTTTGGGAAGTCGAGGTGGGTGGATCATGAGGTCAGGAGTTCGAGACCAGCCTGACCAACATGGTGAAACCCTGTCTCTACTAAAACCACAAAAATTAGCTGAGCGTGGTGACTCATGCCTGTAATCGCAGCTACTCAGGAGGCTGAGGCAGGAGAATCACTTGAACCCAGGACGGGGAGGTTGCAGTGAGCTGAGATCACACCACTGTATTTGGGGCAACAGAGCGAAACTCTTGTCTAAAAAAAAAAAAAAGGCAAGTCAATTCCAGCTCAAAGTGAGGCTGACCTTCCCACAGTCAGAGCTGCTCATGTGTAGACCAGCTGGCACCTCAGAGAGTATGCTCACCATCCCTGGAGCTGTGCAAGCAGAGCCTTGTAGACCACTTATCAGAAAGATTACCAGGGTGATTTACACATTGCATAGGGAGATGGACAGGAGAGCTCTGGACGTCCCTTCCAAACCTGAGATTCTGTATTTCCCAATTTGGGAGTCTTTCTGGTCCATTCTCATCCTTGCCCGCCCCCTTCTGCCTTTTCTTTTAGTGAAACTTCTTTCTGATCAGTGTCCATTTCTCTAACCCACTCCTCCAGGATCTTGAAACCACCATCCCCCACCTAAATATGGCTTTTGAAACCTATGTGTGTTAGTTTTAATGAAAAAGCATATCCAGATGCAGGCCCCTTTGCACAAACCCAAGTCTAGGGACCCTATTCTGTGTTGTGCCACTCAGAGAAAAAGCAGTTTTTCTCCTAAGGCCTCTGCACCTCATCAGGCCCCCTTGTCACTGAGACATTGGCCTGCTCTTCATGTTTCAATTTGGTGCAGCTCCCATGACACCATTCTCCACAATTCAATTTGTGCCTGAATTGCCACCACACGTGCCCCTAACAGGTTTAGATACATAAAGAAACCTGCTCCATTTGCTGCCTTGGTTTTTCTGAATTTATTAACATTTCTGACCACACCATCTCTATGCTTAATAGCTCCAGGAAAAAAAAAAAAAATCCAAGCTCCTTTGCCTGAGATACACAGGCAGACTGCCTGAAGGTCCCCTCTCCAGCCTATGTGTCTAATCGACCTCCTTCTGGTCCAGCCTTACTGAAATCATCTGTTTTTTTTTTTTTAACCCCTCCCCACTCTCTGCAGCCTTCCCTCAGCATTCCAACTTTACTTCAAGCTTTGTGTTCTTAAGGGGGACTTTATGGACTTTTGCTCTGAACAGCAACAGCAAATCGCCCCTGCCATTGTGATATCATTCCTCTGTTAATAGTACTTCTTCCCTATTACTTCCTTGAATGTCCTGGGGTCCTTGTATTACCAGATGCAAGCCCAGGGCCTGGTATTCGGGAGCCAGGTGCAACACAGGAGCTTTAGGAATATTTAATAAATATATAAATGACTCTGTAAAGGAATTTATGAAAATACCTGGTAGGATTAAGAAAGTACCTGTATTTCTGACTCCAAAATGATGATTAAGGAAATGCACTTGAAATTTTGCTTGCAGAATATCTGGGCTGCCTGAGTGGCATGCTGTGGCTCCCAACCTGCTCTTCTCTCAGAGTCCTAGAACCAACTGATGGTAATAATGACTTTTTAATTAGCTATTTTCAACATTTTCAAAAGCCTAAGAGAGGTTGGAAGTAAAACGCTCAGGCTATTGTATAGAGACAGGTGTCTGCAGTTGGAATCTGGGCTCCTTATCTTCCTACCTATGAGACTTTTGATAAATTTCCTTGCCTCTGAGACTCAGTGTTCTTATCTGCCAAAAAAGATGACTGAACATAATTAGAGGACAGAGTAGTATATGTATTGGAAAGTTGATCTCACTTGCCTAAGCCTCCCAGAGGTAATACCAAATACCACACATCCCTCCCTGCTCTGGGATCTTCTGCCTTCCGGGCTTCCCCAGTAGACCTGCCTCTCTGATGAATGCGCACTCCTAGAGTACCTCTGTACTCTGAAAATCCTTGCCTTTCACTGTTTGCTCCTTCACCACCTTCCCCTTAGCTAGAAAGACAAATACGAGTGATAACTCAATTAGTATATGTTAAGCAGCTTCCAGAAATCATGAGACTTCCACAAATTTCCCATAAGAAGGGAAACTGTCCGGTGGCCTGTTACTCTAGGTTCCACCTGGTTTCATTTTTATTAGGTTTAGGTCTGCACAGAGTCCAGGTGAGAGACTCTACCTGGAGCTGTTTTTGAGGAAATCACCAATCAGGCCAAAAACAAATGTCCTGGTCTTCAGAATGAGATCTCGGTGTAGTTCTTACCACAGACATTTACTGAGAGTCCTTGAGCAGCTTTTTACATCTCTGGTCCTCTGTTATTATCTACAAAAAGAAAATAATACCACCTTTGCTTTGTTCGGAGGATTAAAGGAGACATTTATGCAAAACCCTTAACAGAAGATGTGAATTAGATAACATAAAAACATATCCACATGTTGCTGTTTCAGTCAGTGCTCCAGCAAACGATTCTCACTGAGCCAGGGATTGACAACTTTCTAGGGGATTACACACCCTCTCTGGAAAGCCTTCCTTACCCAAAACAGAGTATTCAATCTCTCTGGGCTACCTCTAATACTTCTCTTTGCAGTGATCCTAAAGGATTGTCATCTTTTTCTTAACATATTCACGTGGGCCATTGGACTTTGAGTTCCTCAAAAGCCTTGGCATAGATCGCATTTTGTGGAGCTTCGTAAACTCAGCAGCTAGCACAGTGCCTGAACTATAGTTCCCACTGACGACTGTGGTAGTAACCTAAGCTATGAGAGATAGCGGGGTTGGAATCCTGACTTCATTACCAGCTATGTGACCTTGAGTGAGTCCTTTGCTCTATTCCGCCTTTGGCCTTCTCAGCTATATAATGGTGATGTGAAAACCAAATTCACTGAGTTCTGAGTGTTTAACTGGATTAATAACAGTGATCACCCAGTGTGCATTAGCAATTAATAGACACTTATTAAATGTTTGTTGCACTGAACTAGTCACCAAGAGTCGTCACTTTTACTCCATACCTCCTGCATTGTTGAGTCCACTGAGGACGGGAATCACATCATATTCACATCCTGATTACAATGAGCATCGGCACAGGGTAGCTGCTCAAGTGGTAAATGAATGAATAAAAATAAATGGACAAATGAATAATTGTGTGAGGGATGAATGAACAAATGAATGCCTGTAGACTCAAAGCTCATCTATTGTCTATTAAGTTCTTTTTCCTTCTGGGGCCAAAGACACCGTGTCAAACTAAGACAACGTTTGTTCTCAAAGAAGCCCTCTTGCCTGGCCCTTCTTCCACTTTGTGTTTAACCATTCTTGCCCTGTTCCACCTGCAGCCTCCATAAATATGTGTTGTTTTTTCTTCATAGCTTGGATCACCAAGCAAAAGGTGGCCTTCTAAACACAAACCCACACATTCACACACCTGCGTTCACTCCCCTCCCACGCCAGGAATTAAGCATCAGACAAAGCCAAAACATCTTGCTTCCTTGTCAGGGTTATTTTTGATTTTTGGTTTTTTCATCCTTCCCAGGGTTGGATTTTTCCTTCTGGGGCCCTGTGGAAAATGTTTAAAGTCGTTAAAACTCTTTAATTTTTCAAAGAGGGGCCTGTAATTGATAAAATATGAGGGACACAATCTGACAGAATTAAGAATCCATATAGTCCTTCTACCCCAAAACCCCTGTAACAATTTGCGTGTCACAGAAGTTTGGGGAAAGGATTTGGGCCCAGTGAATTTGCCAGGTACTTGTCTGAAAACCACCATAACTTTCGGATTTTAAGAGCATATCAGTTTTGTCTTAGATAATATGCAATTAGAGATGGCTGGTAAGTAGTCCATTTCTCAAACTACATTTAGCTACAGACTTACTTTTTAAAAATTAAAATTTCATATGACAATATAATATATAAAAGACACAGTCAAAAAGAGGGGTCCTATCCACAGTCTGTGTATGAAATCACTACTGAATTATGACAATCAACTGTTGAAATGTGATATACACTTTCTTTTTTGGACCTTTTGTTTTGTTTTTTGTTGCTTTCTCTATTTTTGGCCATTATCTGGGGAGATTCATCATTCCAGAGGGCAGCCCGTTTAGTAACTGGCCTCCCGATTCCATGCCCCTCATCCCTTGAATCTTTTCACTCAGAACAGTCTCAGTGACCTCAGACCCTCAGGAGCCCCTCTTTTCTCTCACCATAAACTCTGTTCATCCTTCTCTTCCACTCCAGTACCCTTGCTGAACTTTTTCTTGGTTCAACATTCAAGATCCAGTTAAAAGGTTGTTTTCCATCTTCAGCTTTCCTTGAATCCCTAGGGAACTTGCTTTTTTCAGTATACTTCTGCTGAACTTTTTTGTTTTTTGTTCTTTGAGACAGAGTCTCATTCTATTGCTCAGGCTAGAGTACAGATCTTGGTTCACTACCGCCTCCGCTTCTCGAGTTCAAGCAATTCTCCTACCTCAGCCTCCCAAGTAACTGGGATTACAGGCATGGCCCGCTGTGCCCAACACCACTTCTGCTGAATTTCTAACCACCTTTTCTTTTCTTTTCTTTTCTTTT
The DNA here is from genome assembly GCA_963573385.1 of Cacajao melanocephalus. Classification (NCBI taxonomy): domain Eukaryota; kingdom Metazoa; phylum Chordata; class Mammalia; order Primates; family Pitheciidae; genus Cacajao; species Cacajao melanocephalus. Next base: position 114,685 of record CAUYLG010012478.1, on the reverse strand, counting down.
CTTTTTTTTTTTTTTTTTGAGACAGGCTCTTATGTTGTCACCCAAGCTGAACTGCATTGTTGCAGTCATAACTCACTGTAACCTCGAACTCCTATGCTCAAGTGATCCTCCTGCCTCAGCCCACCCAATAGCTAGGACTACAGGCATGCACCACCATGCCCAGCTAATTTTTTTTTTCTTTTTAAGATAAGGACTTGCTATGTTGTCCACCCTGGTCTTGAATTCCTAGCCTAAAGCAATCCTCCTACCTTGGTCTCCCAAAGCACTGGGATTATAGACATAAGCCATTACACCTGGCCTCTAACACATTTTACTGGGGTTATCATGGAGCAGCATTTTCTAATGGTTCCAAATATGGGCCTTGGCATCAGAACAACTTGAATTTGACTCTCAGCTTGACCATTTTCTAGCTTTGTGAATTTGAGTACTTAAGTTAGTCTCTCTAAGTCTCAGTGTTCTCATCTGTAAAATGGAATTAATGTTAGTGCCCGCCTTAGAGTTTTTGTGTAAAGACTAAATGAGCTAAAGTATGTGAATGAGCTCGGTGCAATAAGAATTTAGTCGCTGTGGGCTGTTACTCAAGTTTCTTTCCCTTACTTCTCTGTAAGGTCCTAGAGGACAGGATTCACTTCTAGATTGTCTCTAAGGTAGCTCTTCTTGAGATTTCCAACCTCTTGGAGATATTGCTTGTGATCCTCTCCTCAGGGGAAAAATAATAGTGTATGCAGGAATAAATTTTTGTAGGACATAAAGCCAACAGGATCCCTCAACCTCTTAGAGCCTCAGTCAGCAGCTTATCAGCATTCTTCAATCAACGGAGATAAATCAGTAACATGGCAAATTTGATGTTACAGAGCATTCCAGAGTCTTAGGGCAGCAGAAGTTAGAATTTGCTGTTTCTTATTGATCTCCTTCACCTCAGTGCATCAACTGATGGGTGCAAAGTTTTGTTTTGATGAGCTAGGGCCCAGGTATAGATGGAAAGTGATTCCATCTCTTTACTTTTCTTCTTCTTATTCATTCATTCTTGCCCTAGTTTTAACCCTTCTTGGCATACTGATCCAGGATGCTCAGCTGTGGTTATCATCTCTTTCTTGGACTTCTTTCTCAAATAATACGTTTGGATGCTTTTGGTTGTATATTTTAATTTGGACCTGTGACGTCTCTGTCTTTCTAGCAGATTTGTTCTCAAGGTCATGCTATGTCTCTCTCCTGCATCCTTTCCTAGGAATTCTGAGCCAATATAAGGATTAATCCTACCCACTGCTAGAAATACACATTCCATCTACTTTTCTGGTCAAGGAAGCTGAAGGCTTGGCACAGGGGCTGACTTCTCTTTTGACTGTAAACACATAGGTACATTTTTATATCAGGGTCTCTGAAATCCAATAAGCATACATGCTTGCTGAGAGGAAATGCTAACTGGCTGGAGAGACAGGGAGATTTCAGAAAGGAGGGAATAACTTGAGCAAAGCCTTGAAGGATGAGCAAGATTTGAACAAGCAAAGAAGAAATGGAAGTACCTTCTGGGCAGGTCACCGAGGTCTTTCTGACTGCTGAGTCCATACTTCCTCTACTTAGCAGTGTTCAAAGCTGATTGACTTATCACCAGTTTCCATCTCAAGGAGGGGGAAATACATGTAGTCTTTGTTTCTTCAGGCTGATAATGCTGGACGTATTCTTTAGGCAGATATCCTGGCTTTTTTGTGACTGTTAAAGATGCACATTCCTGAGTGGAGAGGAAGGTGTCTGCTAAGCGTCCCATTACTGCATTCATTATTTAGTGCTTTTTACACCCTGTTAGTCATTGAACATGATTCAGGTCCCACAGTGGGTCTTCGGGTAGAACATTGCATTCACAGGGCCACTCAAGTGCTTATTTCAGACTCTATCATGCCCCATAGCACTGAACTTGGTGGAACTTAACTTTCACAGACAACTGTTTCAATGACACAGACCTAAACTTTAGTGCAACTTATGTCATTTTCATGTGAGAAATACTTAGCACTTTTCTTCTCCCCTTTCTTCATTCCCCCACGTAATATTCTTCTGGCGGAAAAAGATCTTTTATCCTTCACCTTGTAATTTTCTAGTTTCAAAGCCTTTTATGTAGTTGTATTAGGCGTAAAAGACTTTCTAATTATCAGTAATAACCAGTCAGTGAATTCTAGCAGAAATATTTTTGGCCTTCAAAAGACTTTCTTAGGCCAGGCGCGGTGGCTCATGCTTATAATCCCAACACTTTGGGAGGCTGAGGTGGGCAGATCACCTGAGGTCAGGAGTTCAAGAACAGCCTGGCCAACATGGTGAAACCCTGCCTCTACAAAAATACAAAAATTAGCCAGTGTGGGGGTGCACTTCTGTAGTCCCAGCTACTCAGGAGTCTGAGGAAGGAGAATCACTTGAACCCAGGAAGCAGAAGTTTCAGTGAGCCACAGTCATGCCACCGCACTCCAGCCTGGGTGATAGAGCAAGACTCCATCTCAAAAAAAAAAAAAAGAGAGAGAGAGAGAGATTCTTAGATGGCTGGCGGAGTTGTAAATAGGAAAGACAGAGATTTTCGAATCAGTAAGTTGGATTTGACATTAATTTCCTTTTAATGTCAGCCAGTCATAGTGCCTCATGTGTATAATCCAAGCATTTTGGGAGGTGAGGTGGAAGGATCTCTTGAGGCCAGGAGTTCAAGACCAACCTGGACAACATAGCAATACCCCATCTCTACAAAAAAATACAATTAGCCGAGCATGGTAGTACATGCCTGTGGTCCTAGCTACTTGCAGGCCTGAGGCAGGAAGATCACTTGAGCCCAGGAGTTTGAGGCTGCAGTGAGCTATGATCACACAATTGCACTCCAGCCTGGGTGACAGAGCAAGACCCTGTCTCTGTTTTTTAAAGATTTCCCTTTTGATGAAACAGACTCTGAAACTGAAAAGAATGATCAGAACCCCCACCCCCCAAGATTCTTTCCTCACTTTGGGTATGATCTTTGTTAATCACTTCAACTTTCTGAGGTTCGTTTTCCTCATCTGCAAAATGGGAATGGCGGCCATCCACTGCTGACATATCAGAGCCCTGTGAGACTCACAGGCAATGTGTGTGAAAGCAATTTCTGCAAAGAAGATGGGAAGGTGCTTTTATAAAACCCTGGGGATGAGAAGATGTAGAGATGGTATGTGTTATTTGCCTCCAGTTATTTTACAGGCTGTTTCACGATTAAGGGGAAGAGCACAGTAGTATAATAAGAGAGGGAACATCTGGCTAAATAGAAGAAAACATTTCAGATAATCTGAGCTGATTTTCAGGGGAAATGACAGCTTCGCCAAGTAGTGAGCTCTCTGCCCCTAAGAGTATTCAAGCAATAAATCGGTGGTTCTGTAAGGGATTCCTATATTGTGAGGGGGACTGCCCTAGTAGACCTTGGAATAATTCGTCTACTCTCACATTCCATCTGTCACCATATTCATTATGTAGGCCAGTATTTATCTCAATATCTTGCTCCCAGTATCTCAGCTACCGTGTCAGATACCCCAGAGGCCACATTCCTGTCTTCACCATTAATAACTTGACTTTAAAATGGCTCACTCTGGAATGCACAGAAGTTATGCTGTTGCCTTCTGAACTTAGTGCTTTGGATGCAAAGAATCTTTTCAAGTATTATAATTTAGTCGCCTCACGAACAAGCGTTGCACCCAGAGTATGTGCCTGGAAAATCTGTTTCTCCTTAGTTTCTTTCTTGAGAGCTTGAAATCAAAGCCGCAAAACTATCTGTTGTGCCCTGGAAAGGAGACTCACTGGAAGAAAATTGATAAAAAGTTCTGATGATCAGATATGACATTCCAGGCTTTGACTCAGTTTCTTTCTTTGTTGTATAGTGCCAAGCCACTAACCATACATACTAAGAGCTAAGATTGATTTTGCTATAGAAAAAGTAGCTAGAATTTATTGAGCATCTGCTGTATGCCATGTACAGCCTCGGCTCCTGATTCAGCATTTTTTTCTTCTTCTTCAGTAATCACAACCCTAGCAGGTAGATGTGATTTAGATGTAAAGAAACTGGTGTTGAAAGAGTTCATAAATCTCGCCTGCAATCACAAAGGTCTAGTACATGGCAGAGCCAGAATTTGAACCCTATGTTATTCTGAGTCAGATGCCTAAACAATTTCTGCTAAAACATACTGCCTTTGTGATGAAAGGAAATGTACAGCCCTCCATCTCCTCACCCTTACCTTAACTGGAATTAATACTCAACCTCATGTTCATCTTCTGTTACTCACTGTTTCTGGTGTTTTTATAATGAGCGCCTTATGAGGCCCAGCACTCCCCAGCTAGCTATGAACATCTCTCTCCTCCTTTAGACTGAGTTCCAAGCGGGCATGCCCATGTCTAAGTTATCCCTGAAACCTCACTCTGCCTGGCACGATGCTTTCTTCATCCTGGATGTTGAAGAGATGTTTGTGAACCCCAGACAGCAGATCTCATGAAAGCCACTCACCTCTGAAGCTTAGAAATATTCTCATTTTGCCACCCTGCATCTCATTCTGCAAGCACCCTGTCGCCTAGCAATAAGTATTTGGTTGACTTTCCTTGCCTTAGATTTAACTCATTTTCCCCGCTGCACATGTTGCAAGCTTCAATCCATTAATGTGAAGAATTGCAAGAATTCTCTGGACAACTGTTCCCTACTCCCTGCACACACAACTCCCATCTTTTATGGCAAATAAATTTTCATTCACAATTGAGCAGTTGGTTTTTCCTTTAGTTTGAAATCTGGATCAAGATGTTGGATAATTGGATTAAATCTTGTCTGAACGTTTGTCAGTTTCACTTCCTCATTAAGCACCACATTGTAGAGAAATTATAATTATTGCAGTGCAGTTAACATAGATGTCACACAAGAGGAGGTTGTACTGAAGTAAGGGAAGAGAATTTGAATCTGCACATTCCCACGAATGAAATAGAATGTTGCCCCTTTTGATGTTTCCTAGATGAGCTTTCTTTTAGCCATACTTACAAACGTTGTCCTGAAATAGAATCCTGAATTCCTAGAGTCTTGGAGTTAATAGCAACATTAAAAAGAAGTTATTTGGTTTTGCCTCTCCTCCAATGCAAGAATCCCTCAAGAACAGTTTTGATAGGTGTGGATGAATATTGCTGAATACTGGGCTTGAGCTTACATACCTACAGTGACAGACTTTCATTACTTTTGTAATCCCAGAGCTCCAGTTGCTAGAAAACCCTTATTTTATCGGAGTTCCCTTACAACTTCTGTTTTTTCATTTATTCCTCCATTGGTCAAACATTTACTAAAAACCTGTGACCCACCAGACTGCATCCTATTCACTAGGGATATAAAGATAGGCTGCTTAAGAATTGTCATAGTCTCAAGAAGAAGATAGACAGATAAAAATAATTGTGATTCATATAATCAAGGGTGTGAGAAGCTGTGTACAAGGTGCCATGAGAACATTGTGTGAGAGCAGTAACCTTTGCCTGAGGGAGTTTAAATGAGGTCTTCACCCAGGGGATACAGCTTGAATAGAATCTTAAATGATAATCTTAAACAAATCCGGAGTTTGTCTCTGCAGAAAGGGTGGAACAGTATTCAGGAAGAATGAACTGAATGTTTAAAGGATGGAGATATAGAAGAGCCTGACGTGTCGCAGGGACTGATGACTAAGTCTGGGGTGGCAGGACCACAGGGTGCCTCCATGGGAGCAGGAGATGAGGATGCCAAGAACAGCCCCCAGTGAGCAAAGGGTCTGAAATGTGGTGCTGAGAAGCTTGGAGCTGTTAGGAAGTCACTCATGCTTTCAGGCGGTAGAATGACAATATCAGAGTTGCATTTCTCAATGTACCTCTGGTGGCCTGTGGGAGGTGGCTTGGCAGGTGGGGAGACCATTAAGAAGCTGATGGAATTATCTAAGTGTATCCATTCAGGATAGAGTCAGAAAAACAGAGCCCATGCCAGGTGGCTTCATAGAAGGAGTCTAATGTGAGGAACTAGTTACAAAGGTGTTGGAAGAGCAGACAAACCAAACAAGGGACAGCACAGCAACCCAGATTAGTAATAGTCAGAAGTGGCTACCGTCCTTAGGGATGGAAGGACCGAGGAGGCAGTGTTAACAGAGCCTAGAGCTGGGGCCATCAGCAGGCACTGGGACCACAGAGGGAGCTGCACAGTGGCAGTCAGGAGCACAGACAGAAGGGCTGCCTGGTGGAAGCTAAGCCCATGCAGGAGACTCAGCCACTGCCACAAATACTGCGAGAAGAGAACTGGGAGAGAACTCACTGCTTCTTCCTTTTACCCACTATCCAAATTCCAACCACCGCCTCCTTGTTGACCGAATCAAAGTGGAAGTGTGTTGGCAAGGGAGCCCAGGCAATACAGTTTATGGCAATCAGCCCCTGTGTTACAGCACAAACTAGAGGAAGGGCAAGAATGGGTCTGAGGGCAAAGAGGTTAAGGGGAGGCATGTGCGGGCCACTGTGGGTGCAGCCTAGGGACAGGCATTGCAGGTGAAAGAGCAATATGAGTTTGAGTGTAGACTGAGGTGAGACAAACACGGAGCCGGAGCTACCTCTGAGGTGACATGCTTTGGAAGGTCAGGTAACCAGGAGACAGGGGCCAAGTCCCCTGCCTCCCTGTAGGCTCTTTCATTTACATGCATGGGGCTTTATGTCTCTAACTTCTAAGATTGTTTGTACATCAGCCTTTCCACCTGCTGTCTTCAGGTTCTAGCCAAAGACAGCATTACTCCCTTTCATCTTCCTTTCTGTTCTCAGTCCAGGACTCACATTTGGGTTGTCACATGATCACTCTGAATGATATCTGGCTCTTTTTCTTCCAGCATTGAAAACCTGAGCTGTCATTAGTGGAGTCAAGCAGAGTTGTAAAAGACTCGCTGTTAAATCTGAAACTTGTTTTCCAATGCAAATCGGGAAAGGGATAAGTGATTGCATATGCACTTGCCCGGCGTCTTGTTTGCTCAGTTTTGTGTTGTAAAAAGCGTGTCTGGGTAACAGGGATCGTCCCGTCTCTCTGCTACAATGCAGGCCACTGGTATCCTGGAAGAGTAGCCTTCAAACTTTTTCCAAAATTATTCAAGTGAAACGTGCCTGGTATCCTACTATATAAACAGATGAAAGAGGAGATATAGTTGATACTGGGTTGGAGCCTCAAAACCTACTTACTTTAAAGCCCAGACTCACCTACTAACTCTGAAAGATAGAAGGTTCTAGAATGGATGGGATCCAGAGAGGGTAGTATGAAAACCACTGTCCAAAGAAATCCACTCGTTATTACATGGGTAAGAGAAGTGAAGAGGCCAGATAAGGACGTTTTTCGGGTTATTTCCCATCTAAGACTTCATTCTTCTATAATTCGTGAACACAGACTGGGAGCCCGCTCTTTGGGAGGCTATAAAACTATAGAAAGACCATGAAATTTGAAGTTAGTTGGAACCTATACTTCTTAGCTGTATGATTCCAGGCAAGTTGCTTTATCTTTTGGATTTTTAGTGGCCAGTTAACAAGATGGGAAGAGCCACTTCCCTGGGTTATTATGCAGATTAAATAAGAAGACATGTAATTATTATTGTCTTTGGTATAGAGTAGGGACTGATTAGTTGATAGGGAACATGGTATTACAGTTAAGAGTATGATCTTTTTAGCCTATGTGGGCTTGAAATTTTTATTCCTTAATGACCAGCAGTGGGACCTTGAGTGGGTTATTTAAACTTCTTTGTGCCTCAGTGTGTTCATCTGTAAAATGAGGATAATGACTGTGATAACTACCTCATAGAGTTCTTTTAAGGATTGAATAAAGTAATGCACATAAGATATTTACAACAGCACCTGGCATATATTAAGTGCTCAATTAATAAATGTCAGCGTTATTATTGTGAACTGTTACATAGACAAAGGACTATACCAAGTGCTTTAAAAGATATGAGGATGAGCAAGACCTGACCCAGGAACGAGGATGCTTTTAGTTTACTTGAGGAAGGAAGACTGGTATATAGAGCATGGGGCTGGAGGGCCTGCAGTTCTCCATGCCCAAGCAATAGTGTCAACAAGGTCAAGTATAACTTGAGAGCCTGGGATGGTGTTGAACCTGCAAGGACTGCACCATAGCCATAGGGCCATGTCTTGATCCACTTGGGCTACCATAACAAAATATCCCAGACCAGGTGGTTTAAACAACAGAAAACAGTTTTCTCACAGTTGTGGAGCCTGTGAAGTCCAAGATCAAGGTGCTAGCTGACTCCATTCCTAGTGAGAGCTCTCTCCTGGGGTTGTAGACCTCCAACTTGTCACTGTGTCCTCACATGGCCCCTCCTCAGAGTGTGGATGTGGTAGTGAGGGAATGGGAACAGAGAGGAAGAGAGATCTCTTCCCCTTCTTATAAGGCCACTAATTGTATCATGAGAGCACCAGCCTTTTAACCTAATCTAGTCCTAATTACCTCCTAAAAGCCCCATCTCCAAATACCATCACATTGGAAGTTAGGGCTTTAACATATGAATTTTGGGAGGGACCCAAGCATCCAGTCCTTAATAGACAGGGATAACAAGCAATTGTAACTACCGAATATTGAGAATTTCACCAATTTTGTGCTAGGCACTTAATATGCCACTTTGTGATTCTCCCAAACTATTGTTCGGATTAGGTCTCTTCTCTATCATAAGGGATATTGAAGATCAGAGAAGCTAAATAAGTTAGAACAGCTAGAAGAGGCATAACTAAAAATCTAATCCACCTCTCTTTGACCCTAAAACTAGGGTGACCTAGTTTATCATCCAAACTGGGGCACTCTTGAAAGTGAAAAAGTGTTTGCTATTTACAATTATGTCAGGACAATAGGCGTAAATATCAGCTGTCTTAGGCAAACCGGGATTTAGGGTCATCCTACCCAAAGCTGGTGACTGCTCTTCCTGCTGGCCCAAACTACCTCTGAAACCAGAACATGTGAGATTTCAAACAGAAGGCAAGAAGCGTTTATCCTTCTTGTACCTGAAATGCTTTCTCCATAATGCTACCTGTGCTGAAGCAACAAATAGTACTCCCTCCAAGATGCAGGTTCCCTGATGCGTGCTTGCTCCTTTGGTAGACATAAATCAGATTACTTGAAGATCCGTTACATGGTGAAAAAATGTGATTCAGGGGTATCTGTTAACTGCTGCTGCTGCTGTGAGTCTGTCATTATTCCTCTCATACAGATCATTAACATTCACAGAACCTTAACTACAGCGTCTCTAACGAGCAGAGCTGTAATATACAGTTTCCCCATAAATATCCATTGATGCCGGCACTCATTCTCTCTTGGTACAGCAATTCACCTTTTCTGGATAAATCATCATGTTGAGGCTCTTTCTTTCTCCTTAACTGCCATTATTAGTGGATGCAGAAGAATAATGAACAAAGTCTAGTTTTTTAAAAAAAGAGCAAGACCTAAATAAATGATCATGGGGAATAAGAAAATATATATTGGTGACAGTCACAACCCAAAGGATACAAAACTTGTTTTTGCAGTGACTCAGAAAGGAGGCGAGAAACTAACATTTGCTCAGCACTTCCTAGGAGGCATATAGAGTGCTTAGTGCTTGGCAAGCTGTATCTACTTCAGGGATTCCAAAGACTTCGTTGCTTAACAATCATTTGCGACATGTTTAAAAACACAACTTCCTTAGCCCCAATCCGATAGGTCTGCTTTTGTAAGGCTTGCATCTATTTGTATACAAAGGATTTACAAAGTTCCCCCAGCTGATTCCGATTCTCTACTAAATTTACCTAGTTTGATTAAGATGACAACTATTATTTTCACCATTATATGGATAAGAAGATTGAGGTTGAGATGCTAAGGAGAAAGAAATAGAGTCTGATTGTGAAGGATAAATCCTTTGCTTCTCTACTTATGCTGAAAGAAATTTCTCCTATTAAGGTGACATTCACTCTCACTTTTTTACAACACTTTCTCTCTTCTCCACCTCCCATCTTCCTGCCTATCATAGAAGTTCCGTCAGCATATCATTATGTTTCTCCCCAGCAGATTAGCAGCTTGCTGTCGTTATCTCTAGTATTATCCTTTTTTTCACCATTACATGCTGTCAGCTCAATACTCCAGGTTCTCCACCCCACTTCTTTCCTTCCTTCCTTCCTTCCTTCCGTCCTTCCGTCCTTCCGTCCATCCTTCCTTCCGTCCTTCCGTCCATCCGTCCATCCTTCCTTCCGTCCTTCCGTCCTTCCGTCCATCCTTCCTTCCGTCCTTCCGTCCTTCCGTCCATCTGTCCATCTGTCCATCCGTCCATCCGTCCATCCGTCTTTTGAGATAGAGCCTCACTCTTGCCCAGGCTGGAATGCAGTGGCACAATCTCAGCTCACTGCACCTTCCACCTCCCAGGTTCAAATGATTCTCCTTCCTTAGCCTCCCGAGTAGCTGGGATTACAGATGTGTGCCACCATGTCCAGCTAATGTTTGAGTTTTTAGTAAAGACAGGATTTCTCCAGGTTGGCCAGGCTGGTCTCAAACTCCTGACCTCAAGTGATCGGCCCGCCTTGGCCTCCCAAAGTACTGGGATTACGGGCATGAGCCACTGTGCCTGACCGCCACCCCACTTTCTTATTTAAAATCTTATAGCCTCGTCTCTTTGGCAGTTTCTATGTTGTTGTTTCCACAGTTGCCTAGGATGTTCTAGCCTCCTTCCTCCTGCCATTGTTATAGGGATAGCCCTTGTATCTGGCCATGGTCCTCCAAGAGACGATTGGGTTGGAATGGAGCAGGCTCCTAAACTGCCCATCATGGCTGCTCCTTCCAGAACCCTAACCACCCACCCTAGTCTTAAAACCTAGGTCATCTTATGCCTTCTGTTGTCCTCACTATAACATCATGGTTATGGGTACATACTCCAAAGCTGACCTACTTTAGGTGAAAATTCTAGCTTGGTCGTTTACTAGCTGTGTGACCCTAGGCAAGTTAATTAAACCTTCTGGGCCTCGGTTTCCTCCTCTTGGAAACAAGGCAAGTAACAGCACCTCACATTTGTTGTGATAAATAAATGAGTTAATGTATGAATGCACTTAGAATAGTGTCTGGTTCACACACAGGAAGTTTCATCTAAGCATTAGCTATAATTATTATTGTCCTTAGTGACCTCTGCTTGGCCAAGAGCGGAGGTCTTAATATTACCATGTGGCCCATTCCTTCTTCTTGAGTCCAGAATGTACTTTTTTTGTCTTCTTTATGGAGTTGTCAAAATGAGAACTAATGATCTCAACCACCTGTGACCTGACCAAGAAGATATGGGCTACTTTTAATGAAAAAGGTATTTCATAGAACAGATGTAGCATATGTGTGGGTAAAGACACGTTCTGCTTTTGGTATCTATGGTAAGATCTCCTTAACAATGCCTTCTTTGTTCCCTAGCTACAAGGTCCTCAGAGATAAGGTGTCCAGCACCAGAGACCGAGTAGGAAAAGAAGCCCAAGGCCAGAGCACAGATGTCAGCATGACACACATAGAGTCCCTTATCCCTGTAATATATGCATGAAGTGTCTTTTTTGTTATCATTTTATAGTTTCTGCAACACTGCAAGGTGCCTCCTAGAACCCGTCTCTGGCCACTTAAGCATTGCTCTGTTCAAGCATTCATTCCTTCACCCATTTTTCAAATAAGATCTAGTGTCCACCGTGTGCCAAGCACTGAGCTAGGCACAGGTACAAGTCAAACCAAGTCCCCACCCACACCCAGGTTACCTTTCACAGGGAAAAGCTGCCATCAGAAAAGGAAACAAACAGAGCAGTGAGTGCTTGAAACAAAACCAGACAAGGCAAAGAACAAGAGCTGGGGCTGCTCCTGCGTTGGGTACAGTCAGAGAAGGTCTGCTTGAGGTAACACCTGGTGCAAGTCTGAATTGGAAGGAACCAACCAGATGAAGAGTATGGTGGGAACAGAGAAAGGCAAAGGCCTTGAGGCAGGAATGAGCCAGTGGCTCATCGTGAAGGGAGACACAGTGGGAAGGGGGGAATTGGTGGAGGTTCAGAATGGGTGGCACCCCAAGTGTGTATGGTCTCGTAGGCAGTGGTGAGGTTGGATTTTATTCCAAGTACAATAAAAGACCTCATCTGATTCTTTTTTTTTTTTAAGAAGGAGTCTTATTCTTTTTCCCAGGCTGACATGCAGTGGTACGATCTCAGCTCACTGCAACCTCCGTCTCCCTCGTTCAAGCAATTCTTCTGCCTCAGCCTCCAGAGTAGCTGGACTGCAGGCGTGCACCACCACGCCTGGCTATTTTTTCTATTTTTAGTAGAGACCAGGTTTCACCGTGTTGGCCAGGCTGGTCTCAAACTCCTGACCTCGGGTGATCTGCCCACCTTGGCCTCCCAAAGTGCTGGGATTACAGGCACGAGCCACTGCGCCCGGCCTCATCTGGTGTTTTTTAAAGACCACTTTGACCACCCTTTGGGAGATGAACTTAAGTGGGCAAAAGCGGAAGCAGCACTATAGGCAAAAGAGAATGCCACCGAGAAGAGGGAGAGAGGCAGACAGCTTTGGGACACGTTCAGGATAGAATCAGCATTTCTTCATGAATGCTTGCACGTCAAAGTGTGGGAGAGAGAGGAATCTAAAGTAACTTGTATGCTTGTGGCTTGAGCATCTGGGTGTGAGCTGGTAGTGAGCTTTACAGAAACTGGGACAAGGAAAGAACAGGTTTGGGGAGATCAAAAGTTCTTTGAACATGTTACGTTTGAGAGGCTGAAAATTATGGGATATAGCCACTCACTAATTGCTAAACACCAAAAGGGTGCTGATCAGGTATTGGTGAGACTTTCAGTAGTGAAAACTCTCTCAGATTACTGACAGACTAGGACCACTGACGGGTCTCACTGGGGAGGAGCTTGAAGAGTCAGCTGAAAATGCCATCCAGATATTAGAAGGACTAGGAGGGCAGCATATCCCTGTTCTGGAACTTTTGCCTAGTATTTTTTTTCTGGAACTTTTGCCTAGTATTTCTTTGAAGTTAGAAATGGAGTAATTTACCCTAATTGTAAAGCCCCATTTGGCCAAATGGCAGGGTAGATGGGACAGCTTTTTTCTGGAGTGCCTAATAACAAATGCCAAATCTCTGTGACTGCGTGTGTGTGTGTGTGTGTGTGATTGTGTGTATGTGTGCATGCATGCACATACATGCTGAGCATTTGAAAACATCATATGGAATACCATACCCTCCATATAATCCATGCCATTGCCAAGTTTCTTTTTGTTCAGTTTTCTATTGTATTATATAAACAAGTTTATCCATTTATTCATTTTTATTTTTAAAATATATCAATTCAATATAATTTTTAAAATGTATCAATTCAATATAATTTCCTTCTATCTGCTGACCACTAGGCTATCTAAGTACTAGAAATTCAAAGATGAATAAGGCAGTTTCCCATATGAGGAACTAGAGTCTCCACAAGGCCATAGGCTATAGTAGAGAAGAGGGGAGGTAATAATCATTATAACTGGACACGTGATGCCAAGGGTAGTCATGTAATCCATCCTGACGGTCATAGAGGAAGGCTTTGAAGAGCTGACTAGAACTAACATGTCCTCTAAGGACATGTTATAGTTTTCTTGATGAATAAAGATGGAAGTAGGAACCAGACAGAGGAAATATCTTATGCCAAGGCCTGAGAAGGGAAAGAATATACCTAGAGACTTATTCAGAGGCCCTGTGAAATTAAGACACACACAAACTATTTTCAGGTTTTACATTCAATCAGAGGCAGTTGAGGATAATGCTCTTCCAGATATCCTCTGGACTTCAAACCTTGAGGCTGCCTTCCAAGTCGCCTAGTTGTGAATATTGCCTCATTCAATCCTCAGAGCTCTAGGAAGTAGCCATTTTCCTCACTGGTTTCTCTATGAGCAAGCCAAGGTTTCCTTTGAGCCTGTGTCTTTGTTATAAAATGTGAGCCAGGTTTCTCCGCTCTGACTTAGGATGGTCGCCTCTTAATCTATATAACTGTGACAGGAACCACGATGGAGTGAAAAGGAGCTAGACTGGGAGTTGGGAACTTGCTATATTATCCCAAATCTGCCCCTAATATCATGTTTTTGAGAATATTGAAGGTCTCTGTTTCTTGATTTGAAATAAATACAGGGATGGGTAGGGTTAGAGATTTCTGTAGTCTCTTCTAATTCTATTCTGGAATTCTGCAATTTATAAAACAGCCCAAAATGCCATCAAATAGGTGCTACAAAATCATCATATTCCTAAAGGATACTTTATTGAACTGTTGACTTAATAGATGATTCAAATAAGCAGACGCTAATGGAAATCTTACTATTCATCAGGCACGTGCTCAAAATTGTATCCTGGGTAATCTTCAACTCAGTCCTATGAGATGGATATTTCCCTAATGTTACAACAAAGAAAAATTCAAGGATAGTAATCGAGTCCAGTTCCATTGACATAAAAACAGTTCTTGCTTTGGCTATTCACATGGAGTCTGTTTCAGGCCTGTGAACAGCCTAGCTGCAATGAACATGTACGTGGTCTATAAAAATGCTCAGCCTCATACCCTTGTCATGGCACTTCTCATGCTCTGAATTGAATTAGTATTCTCCAGTTTTCCTAACTTTGCTGTTAAAACTCAGAGGATGGACAGCATCTAAGCTCACAGGATAGGCATAGTGCCTGGTTCATAATGAGCATTCGGGAAATGTTTATTCCTTAATTAAGTTAATGCCTTGATAATCAAATCCAAGAATGAAGAAGTGAATGAGGAAATGAATTCCTAAGCATGTAAAATATGCATTCCTCTGGAGAAGAAAAGAAAAAACATTTTGCACGGAACGGCTGTCAGAGCAGCAGGCAAAGCCTTCCTGGCTATTTTTTCCTTTGCTGTGACATCTCTCCATTTGTGATTTCCTCTGATTTGCTCTGCATTCAGCCCAAGCCTTTGCTACTCTTGCTTGATTTCAGCTCCCTCCAATATTTCTTGTTACCGTTTGGGTGCCATCTGGACCACAGTGGTAACCCCTCCAAGAGAGGCACAGCAGCAAAGAAAGATGACTGACTTTGAGAAGTTCCCCTGCCCTCCTCCCCAAAAGTGTGTTGAATCCTGTCATCCTGCTGATGGGAACCAATTTCACATTACTGTGATTCTAATTCACTCCCTTTTCAAAGTACTGAACCGATGCCAAATCTTGTTAGGAGTTTTTGAAAAATCCTTGAGTTTTTGCTAATGTGGAACTAGAATAATAGGTTTTTAAAAGGAAAAACGAGAAAGGAAGAGATCATTAAAAACAAATAACTGCAAGCTTTTAGAAATATTCCCCCTTTGGTTTCTGGTTTTCTACGTATATTTATACCTGTGTGTATCTGTTTGTTCTGTCAAAAGCCATTAAAGTAGCAAAGCCATCTTGCAGCCTGATCCTTCCCCTGACAAAGGAGCTAAGGCAAGGGAAGAGGGCATTGAATCCTAAAATCCTCCTTGTCAGATGTCAGATCTTGGGATGAAGTCATGGATTAGAACCAGGAGGCTTCTATGAGTGTGGAAATTATAGTCATTCCCAGTGTTTCTAGAGAGTTCTGTGACTGTGATGGTATTTTCAATGTTTCTTCCTAATTTCCATCCCTGGCCCCATCTTGGCTATCATGATGATGATACAGCACAGAGAGAGCTGTATCATCATCTCCGTTTTTATGATGACTGCCCTCTATCCCATGACAACAGCACTTCCACCATCAAAGTCCCACTGCTGCTGCTGCCACGTGTTTAATAATAAGGACAATAATACTAGTAACCACTAGCATGAATCATTATCAGTACTCTGAGCCGGGCCCTATATACTAAAGATTTTATGTGAATTCTCTCTGATAACACCAACTGTATGATAATTTCTTGTTTTATATCTCCTTCATGTGATAGGAGAATTTGTTTACAGATGCTCAGTAAATTATATGTATTTAATAAATAGATGTGAGTGAATGAATGACCAATTATCACAGTCTTATGACAAGCATCTCTGTAACTGCTACCCTCTCCCCTAAACATGAGCACTATCATTTCTCAGGCATCACAACTGGTATCTCCTTTCCTTTATGACTGTTACTGAGGTGAGACTTAACTTAGCAATTAGTATCTTATTGCATAATCATCTTCTGTCTGCAGATCATGCCACCAACCCCATCCTCATGTATATTTTCAAGAAAATATTGGATGGCTTTTAGAAAATCTGGGCATCAAAACATGGAGTTACTATCTGAATTCTAAAATAGGTATAAGGGATAGATAGGAAGAAGAGCGGGAAAGAGAAAGGGTGGGGGCAGTGGAATGATGAGGCAGACTCCTAGAATAATACAACCTTGCTGTAGGAGGAAGGTCCAAGAGCAGGAGCTGCTTTGACTGAGCATCTGCCCTGTGAAGACCACACTGCATCTTCAGCCTCTTCTCCAGGTGACTTTCTCCCTTTCCTGGACCAATATGTCACAAATTTTTGCCATGACCTGGCACCTACCTACCCTCACCTACCAAGCAAATAATTCTATGACTGTTTCTTCTTTTCTCCCTTCCTTCCTTTTCTGTAATTTTCAGAAGGGAACTGACACTTGTTGAGATTTCACTCTGCCGGTTGCTGTGCTATTTTCATATACATCAACCTTCTCACTGCTTCCTCTCCGCAAGCCCGCATTGTAAGCATTATCCCTGTTTTGCAGAGGGGAAAACTGGGGCTCAAATGATCAACTTTATTCAAGTAAATGCCAATGATGAAGCAGCAGTTTGAACTGGAGACTACTGTTCTCCACATCTCTCTTTTCATTCCCTCCCTCTGTCTCTCCTAAAACCATCACATTTCTCCCTTTAAATTTCTCAGTGTTTTCACTTGCAAGCAAATTAGTTTTCTTGACATTAGATGAAAGTTGAGAAGGCCGAGAATCCAGAGGGAGAGGCTTTAGCCACAGTCCTGTCATTCATAAGAGGCTGTTTGGGTCAGCTCAGCACCCTGAACTTTGTCCACTGGGTTCTGCCTTTTTTGCAATGTCTCAATGAGGTTCCAGCAAAATCCTTGCACCAGCATTCCCCATGATGACTTTCTCCTTGCATATTAAGAAAGAACATTTCAAAGACTAGCTTAATTTGTAAGAAGCCAATGTGAATATTTTGTCATCCAAGGATTTGTGGATATATATTGTATGTGTGAGCACTTATTGCAAGATTTAAACATTTTCCTTTATCCTCCAACCCTCTGGACAACCTTTGGGAGCCTCCTGAATTGGAAACTGTGAAAAAAAGGACTATTAGCTGCTAAAGTGAGACCCAAATTGGAGTAATTAGAGGCAACTTCTCACTCATTATAAAGACAAAACCTCAAAGCAGCACCAATTTCTCTATTAAGGCATTAAGTCCAGCAAGACCACCAATCTCCAAATCTCAGTAGGCCTGGCACAGTTTGGCATTAAATGTGATTTCATTTTGTTTCAATTCTAATGAAGCTTCTTGGATTTCCATTTGAATCATGAATCTTAACTTTCTTCTTAAAAAAAAACCTCACAAATGCCTGGCTTTCATTCACTTAGCTCAGGCAATGAAAAAACCTCTTACAGCTAGAAGAAGTGTGCTGTTTTTGCAAGCTGAATTTGATTTCATGGTAATGTCTAGACATAGCAAACAAATCAATTCTCCCATAGAAATTCTCCAGTCAATGCAAATATAGGATATTCTTTATAGAAAAATATATATAAGGAAGGACTATGTCTAGCATTTAGGAAGCACCCAGTCAATTGGAAGTTTATTTTTTAATATATTTTATCAAGAGTCATGCTGTCCAATACTGTAGCCATTAGCCATATGAGGCTATTACATAAAACATAATAAAATTTAAAACATAATTCGTCAGTCATGCTAGCCATATTTGAAGTGCGTGAGTATCCACTGACTGCTGTATTGGACCACACGGATAGAGAATTTCACATCATCCCAAGAAGTTCTATTGGACAGAGCTGATCTAGAGATATTTATTAACATCAGAATTTCTATTGTCCATCCTCAGCCACTTCCCTTTGTTCTTCAATTGCCAAACAGAGCTTTCCCATCTCTCTGCCAAGAAGTGGGAAAGTGGTTGTTTACTCTTGAGTAAAGGTGATAAAGAGCATAAACTCCTAGATACCCCAGAAAGAATTAGTCTTCATTAGCATGTGTCTTCCTTGTTAAATCATTCATCAGGGAAAGGTAACATGCATTTAGATTTAGATGCCTGGAATCAGTGGGTGTCCTTAATAGTACCCACCTTAGTGCAATTACAGATCACTTAAGTTAATCCATTTCTCCTGAGCCTTCTAAATGGATAATTGAATTTTATTCTTTTTTTTTTTTTCTTCAGCCTTGGTCTGAGCTCTGAGTTTAAATCTAGAAGCCTTGTGTGGTCCTTGTCCCACAGCTATTCACCCCAAGCTACAAAGATCATACAACATAGCTCTGCCCTGACCTTATGAAAACAGGGACCATGTGTTATTCATCTAGGTATTGCCGGTGCCCAGCCAGGACATGGCATGTGGAAAGCACCCAGTGAATGTTCATTGAAGAAATTAATTAATCAATTGCATAATCAATCAAGGCGGCTTCAGTTTTCCTTCTGCTAATTATTCCTGCTGAGAGTTTATTCCCCAGCATGGTGATTTGCAAATCCGGCTGCACATTAGCATCACCTGGGGAGCTTTTACAACCTACTGATGCCAGGGCCCCACCCTAGGCCAGTACAGTCCAAATCTCTGATGAAGTGGCTCTGGCATCAATGGCTCTGGCATCGGTAGTTGCCCCAAAGGATTATTTTGTGCAGCCAGGAGTGAGAACCACAGCAAGTTTCTGATTTGGAAGCCATAAAAAAGGTTTTCTTCCTTTACAACATTTTTTTATCCCAAGTCCCTTCTCATCCACTGCCATTTTTCCTGTAAGAGTAACATGAATCTGGTCTTCCTTGTTGGCTTACTCGGTAATGGAATCATAGCGTCCCCACTGTTCCGAAAAAAGATTATAGGAAGATAAACTCCCTATGGGAACTTTATTTCAATCTCTTTGTGAAGATTCAAGACAGAACCATACTGAAACAACACGGGAAATATCTTTTTTTACATTTCCTCACTGGAAGCTTAAGTTGCGAGTAAATTTGACGTCATGTTGAGTTTTTAAAAGAATATCAAACTGTGTACATGCTATGATAGTATGAAAAAAATATGCTAAAACGAAAAAGACTTTAAATGAATTAAAAGTCAAGTGCTAATTGTGGGTAAAGTAAGATTTAGCCATTTGGAGAGGCTAGGGAGTAGATCATCAGTTTCTGCTCATGAGAATCACCTGGGAAAAAGTGTATTTTTATTAGCTGGAAGGATCTCCCTATTGGCTGGAGGAAGTGCACTGAGTGTCTACAAAGGTTGCCCCATACAGGTCTCTGTAAGAATGCAGCTCTGAGAGACGACTGACCCAGAGTCAGAACATTCAGGTAGCCACAAGGTAAAAAATGATATGTCTGGGAAGAAGATGATCAGGCAAAACTGTAGCCAAGAGTAGGGCAAAAGAGAGAAAATGGAGTCAAGAATGGATTGAAGGGTTCGGGAGTAAGGATGAGAAGCCTAGGAAGTATTGGGCTCTTGGGTGGAGGTAGTTTCTAAAGAGAGGCCATTGGAAAGATTTTCATTTCTTTCTCCTTTATTTCTAAATATTATATAATAATAGCTTCCTAACATTAAAAATTTTATGCATTGGGTCTGGGCTTGGTGGCTGAGGAAGGCTGAGGTGGGTGGATCAATCACATGAGGTCAGGAGTTCGAGACCAGCCTGGCCAAATTGGCAAGACACCATCTCTACTAAAAATACAAAAATAAGCCAGGCATGGTGGTATGCACCTGTAATTCCAGCTACTCAGGAGGCTGAGAGGCAGGAGAATCGCTTAAACCCAGGAGGCAAAATTGCAGTGAGCCAACATTGAACCACTGCGCTCCAGCCTGCGACAGAGTAAGACCCTGTCTCAAAAAAAAAAAAAAAAAAAGGTGTGCATGTACATTAATGAGCCAAAACTAGGAGGAGAAGATAATAATAGCTATTATTTCTTGGGCATCTACTGTGTGCTAAACACCAAACAAGACTTTGCACACACATCTCAGTTAAACTGCTCAATTAACCTGTCGTGATACTGCCATTATCCACTCCGCTTTAAAGATGAGAAAACTGAGGCTGATAGACTTCTCTGGAGTTACATGGCCAGCACATCCATGGCCTGATGTGGCCAGGATCTGGTCCATGTCTATGTGATTCCAAAAAGACGCATTTGCTTACCTGCTCAGACCACGCTTCACCTGAATTCACAGAAATTGCCTCATCACACCTCAGCCACACCTCACCAAAGGCCACCTCTCGTCCCAGGAAGGTGACAACATGCTCATGCTGACACTGGTTATCCTCCCACATTTTCATTATATGGGACATGGTGGGGATTTTTATGAGCCTCTACCACAGACTGTTTTTCAAATTTATTTAATTCATCCATCATGCTCTGAAGCCATTTGCTTTTTTATATTGGACAGATGTAATGAGATTTTGGACACTAAAAAATGTTTTTATTAAAAGTTATGACCCAGAGCTAGTTGGTAGGGGCTCTGCCATAAATTGCTAGGAGTGTGTGAATCTATAAAGGATGTAGCGACGTAACCTTAACCTTTTAGGACACATCATAGATTACAGGATCACTTAGACTAATATTGTCTCACCACCTCTCCCCACCTTTGGCTAAATAATAATAACAATAATAACATATGTCGTTATTTGATATGGTGGCTTTTCCTCTCTGTAGCCACAGTTAAGTCATGTTGAGCCAGGGGCTGGTGGAAACAGGTGGTTGGTGATTGACCTGAAGGCCCTGCCTTGGTGTACCTGGGCACATTAGTTCTTCTACTCTGCTCTGCTCTGCACTCTGTAACTGGGGCTGAGGGAAGTAAACAGTCACATTTCCTATAGACAGGATGAAAGCAAATTCTGACAAAGAGTAATATTATGAGGCTATGGGTGATAGTTTTCCCACTCCTTCATTGCCGAAAAGCTCTCCTCAAAACTGTTCGTGTGTAATAACTTCATTTTAATGTCCATATTAGCAGATTTATATTAATGTTTTACTATTTGGAAATCATCCAAAGAATAATTAGCTCATACATATAGACTAGAACATGGCCATTAATATATACATGTAGATGATATATTATACATACCTATAATGTGTAATATAAACAATAAAATACAAAGTTAACAAAGCAATTAAATTTTGCCCACTGCCAGCTACTTCTAGAATATGCATTCTTTTCTGTATTTTTGAGCACTGCTATGAGCCAGACCCTGTACCAGCTGCAGGGGGAGACCCTCTACCAGCTGCTTAAGGGAGCTTATGGCATAATTGGCACAGATAAGGTACTAAGGTCACTCGGGAGGATTTCAGTTCAAAAGGTAAAGGAACACTTCATGGAGGAGGTGGGCTTGGGGAATTTGGGGAGCACTGAACTTGCAGAGATGGGGGGAAGAGCATTTCAAGCAGAGAAGACAACATGTATAAAAGCACATACAAAACCAGCTGTTCATAGACCGCTCCAAAGAGTAAAGTTTGGCTAAAGCACAAGGTGACCTTTTGTTCTTTTAAAGGAAAAATCTCGAGTGTAAACACCATGCTCTTATCTATAGCCACTGCTGATGTCTGTTAACTACGGGGCAATGTCTATAATTGCAGGAAGATGGACTTTAAACTTACAAATGTACCATTGCTGTATTTCCTAATCAGACCCATGTTTTATTATCTGCTTATGGTAGAAACATATTCCAAGATTTTCACAGACATGGAAACAGCTCCCGCCTACTGAGACCATGGAAGTGTGAACCATAGATACTGTCATCAGTAAACTCATAAATCCATGTCATTTGTGTGTCATTCACTTCATCCTCATTCATCATCCCTTCCACTTTCAGAACGGCTGTTCGTTTGAGGATTTTGAAGAACGGTTTGCTGCAGCCACCCCAGTAAGAATTAGAGCCTTCTCTGGTTAACTGTTTCATGTCATTATCTCATCATTCATTTCATGCTCATCAGTTGTGCCTTGTGGTTACAGAACAGAAACCTGCCCATGGACTTTGATCAGATTTTTGAGGCAACAAAGGTAAGGCTTTGAGGTTTTTGTTAAATGAGGTTGTTCCGCTCATTCTCATGCATTCCATATTCTCTTCATCTAGTGTCAGGAATGGCAGACTTGCTACTCTGCTCTGCTCTAGTAGGTACCTATTCAAATGTCCCCAGGAAGACTATTAATGGGCCCTGCCATGAGGTCAAATAGTGAGAGTGTATGTACACGTGTGTGTGTGTGTGTGCGTGTGTCTGTGCATACGTGTGTGAACAAGAGTGTGTGTTGGAGAAGGGCTAGCACCCCTTATTTTCGTCCAACAATATTTTTCAAGCTTCTAACATGTCCCAGGCATCCTAATAGATGCTAGAGATGCAGAAAAGGGACTGTCCTAAAGAAGCTCACGGTGTAACATAGTGCAACATTACCTGGGATACGATATGACAGTAGAGCCTCACCTAGCCTGGTGTAGTGTAATATATGTAGGATAACACGATATAGTAGGAATTCAGATACGTGAACAAGATGTCCCGAGTACACCATTGGTAATAAAAAAACAGACGAAGCTGCTATTCAGGTATATCCTGGTATAAAATATATTAGTTGCAGCCAATGTCTGTTCAAATTCATTGATATACAAGCCAATGAATGTTACCGCTCCTAAATACAGTATTGGGAAACCTCTAGGACAAAAATCCTCAACTTTGGCAGCAAATTAGAATCACTCGGAGAGCTTTCCAAGTTCCGGTGACTAGGCTTTACCTCAAACCAATTAATTCAGAATCTTTATGGGTGAGAAGCAGGCATCAGTATTTTTTCCCCAGGTGAGCTCAATGTGCATCCAAGGTTGAGAACCACTGATCTGGGAGTATCATGGGCAATAGGATAAGGTACAAATTGAGTTAGGAAGCCACTTTAAAGGAAGCAAAACAGAAAGCCTTCTAATTTGTGTCCTGAAGGATGTGTGGGAGAAGGAATGAGTGTTCTAGATAGGAAGAGGAGCACGTGCAAGACCCTAAGATGGCCTCTTCTTTCATAACCCCCTGTGCTTCTCTCCTCAATTGATTGTGTCTCTGGGTCTGTCTTTCCATAAGCTGTCTTTCCACAAAACAGCCTGCTTATGACAATAGGAATAGGAATGGGAATGTGCCTTACTTATCTCTGTAGCCTTTGCTCTTGGTAACTGATGCATAGTAGAGACTCCCATGTCTGCCCACTGAAAGGTCACAGAATTCCTTTTGCCAAAACATAGAGAATGGGTCTGTGAGAAGGTGTTTTGGGTGTCAGCCCATGACATCTCAGCCTCCATCAATGATGCTTTCAGAATTTCTCTCTAGGAAAGGCCTAGGAGTCCCGTTATAGTGATCTAGTTGGAAGTACCAGTATATTAATCTTGAACCAGTTATTACTGAAAATCCATCCCTCGCTCATATCAAAGAATGACTGGGGAGAGAACAGTCTTGATAGAAATACTGGGGGACTACCTCCTTAAACATTGAAGCTACTTTTCCTTCACTGTCCTGTGCACCTTCCAATAACATTCTTCTTGCCCCTGGAAAATGCCCTGCGGGCGAAAAAAGGAGCAAAACCCCCATCTCCAGCTACATCTCTCTTTACCAGGACATTTGAAATGCCAGTAATGGAAGGGCCTTACTCTCCGGCAAGTAGACATCTCAAGCTGACATTCTGAATGACTTCAAATGGATGTGCATCATGGCATAACTCCTAGGAACCCAGATTTCTGGTTAGAGAATGTTGTAGAGCTGGACTTCCACTATTTAGCAAGGCTAACTAAGGTTTAATAAAGGGATGCTGGTGGGCATCTGGGTCAAGTCCACCACGGCTGCTTTTAGCTGACTGATCAGAGGTGAGTCACTTAACCTCAGCCTCAGCTAGCTCATCTGCGCAACACAGATAGTGACAGTGATGCCTGTGCTGTTGACTTTACGGGGCTCAGTGAGTACCAGACATGATGATAATGTATTTGAAAGTGTATTGCAAACTATAAAGTATTTTGCAAATGTGAATTGTTAGTTTTACTCTCTTGAGGCCTTTAAAATGATTCATTAAGGCAATATTATCAGATGGAACATGGTTTATTAGCTTACAAATAAAAGGACTGGGGTTAACATGGGGAGGAGGCCTGTGGAAATAGATACTGTTTCAGGTTCCCGATCACATATGGTTATTGGTATTATTTTTAATTTTATGGCCCAAGAATCCCCTTTTTCTATAATATTTAATTAACTCAAGGTTCTATTTAAACAGCAAACCAATGGAATGAAATAACAATCTATGTTTTACACCGCTGCATGTTTTTCTCGTTTAATCCTTGAGTGAAAATTATCAAAAGGAAAGTCTGTCTCAAGAATGAAGGTTATTTTAAAAGTTGTGCTTAAGGAGAAAATTAGCCAATAAATTATATTTATGATGTTAGTAAAAGTATGCCATGAGTTCAGCACATTTGAAATGTAAATTGTGTGACTTAATTAATAACTTCATTTTAATATTTTCCTAACACTGAAAATAGTTGTGAGCCGTTTTAAAAGCATAGAGTTCTAGTCTCAAGGAAGCCCAGAAGCTTCATTTGAATTGATTAAATAAAGTTATTACTCTGAATTTTGAAGAGGGTCTAAAAGACTAGCATAGCTTAATCAAATAATATAAAATATTGCTAACATGCCAAAGAAGGCTTACCAAAGAAGAGCGTTTCAAGTCCAGCAAGATTTGGGAGAGCACCTGTGTGCTGGCCACCTTGTTCCATCAGCTGCTGGGCTGTTATTGTATGAAAGAGAAACAAGATAGCCAAGAATCTTGGAAAAGGCTGTGAAATGTATGAACTTCCACCACAGCCTTGCCCCTGTCTACCACACTGCCCTCCTCTCTCCCACCTTCATGTTGATAACACTGAACTGCTTCCATTCCCACCTACCTACTCTGTTCCTGGCCTCTGGCCTTTTTAAAGTAGTTTCCTCTGCCTGGATGGTCTCCTTTTCTTTGTCACCTGGCTCCTCTCCTTCAGGATTCAGATCCAGGCTATTTCCTTTAGAAAACCTTCTTAAACTTTGCCAAAAGCTAGTTGTGCCTCTGTATTAGTCTGTTTTCATGCTGCTGATAACAGCATACCCAAGACTGGGAAGAAAAAGAGGTTTAATTGGACTTACAGTTCCACATGTCTGAGGAGGTCTCAGAATCATGGTGGGAGGCAAATGGCAGTTCTTACTCAGTGGTGGCAAGAGAAAATGCGGAAGATGCAAAAGCGGAAACCACTGATAAACCCATCAGATCTCATGAGACTTATTCACTATCATGAGAATAGCATGGGAAAGACCAGCCTCCATGATTCAATTACCTCCCCCTGGATCTCTCCCACAACACATGGGAATACTGGGAGATACAATTCAAGTTGAGATTTATGTGGGGACACAGCCAAACCATATCATTCCGCCCCTGGCCCCTCCAAATCTCATGTTCTCACATTTCAAAACCAATCATGCCTTCCCAACAGTCCCCCAGAGTCTTATTTCAGCATTAACCCAAAAGTCCACAGTCCAAAGTCTCATCTGAGACAAGGCAGGTCTGTTCTGCCTATGAGCCTGTAAAATCAAAAGCAAGCTAGTTACTTCCTAGATACAATGGGGGTACAGATATTGAGTAATTACAGCCATTCCAAATGGGAGAAATTGGCCAAAACAAAGGGGTTACAGGGCCCATGCAAGTTTGAAAATCAGTGGAGCAGTCAAATTTTAAAGCTCCAAAATGAGCTCCTTTTACCCCAGGTCTCACACGCAGGTCGTGCTGATGCAAGAGGTGGGTTCCCATGGTCTTGGGCAGCCCCACCCCTTTGGCTTTGCAGGGTACAGCCTCCCTCCTGGCTGCTTTCATGAGCTGGTGTTGAGTGACTGTGGCTTTTCCAGGCTCATGATGCAAGCTGTCAGTGGATCTACCATTCTGGGATCTGGAGTATGGTGACCCTCTTCTCACAGCTCCACTAAGAAAAGTCCAAGTAGGGACACTGTGTGGGGGATCTGACCTCACACTATCCTTCCATACTGCCCTAGCAGAGGTTCTCCATGAGGGCCCTGCCCCAGCGGCAAACTTCTGCCTGGGCATCCAGGCATTTTCATATATCTTGTGAAATCGAGGTGGACGTTCCCAAACTTCAATTGTTGACTTCTGTGCACCCTCAGGCTCAACACCACATGGAAGCTTCCAAGGCTTGGGGCTTCTCCCCTCTGAAGCTACAGCCTGAGCTGTACATTGGCCCCTTTCAGCTATAGCTATAGTGGCTGGGACACAGGGCACTAAGTTCCTAGGCTGTACACAGCACAAGGACCCTGGTCCAAACCCAGTAAACCACTTTTTCCTCCTGGGCCTCCAGGCCTATGATGGGAGGGGCTGCCATGAAGGAGAGTCTCTGACACAGCCTAGAGACATTTTCCCCATGGTCATGGGAATTAACATTAGGCTTCTTGTTACTTATGCACATTTCTGCAGCTGGCTTGAATTTCTCCCTAGAAAATGTTTTGTTTTGTTTTTTTCTGTCACATAGGCTGCAAATTTTCCAAACTTTTATGCTCTGCTTCCCTTATAAATCTGAATGCCTTTAACAGCACTCAAATTACCTATTGAATGCTTTGCAGCTTAAAAATTTCTTCTGCTAGGTACCCTAAATTATCTCTCTCAAGTTCCAAGTTCTGCAAATCTCTAGAGCAGGGGCAAAATGCTGCCAGTCTCTTTGCTAAAACGTAACAAGAGTCACCTTTGCTCTGGTTCCCAACAAGTTCCTCATCTCTATGTGAGACCACCTCAGCCTGAATTTTATTATCCATATTACTATCAGCATTTTCAACAAGTCTCTAGGGAGTTCCAAATTTTCTCACATTTTTCTGTCTTCTTCTGAGCCCTTCAAACTATTCCAACCTCTGCCTGTTACCCAGTTCCAAAGTCGCTTCTACATTTTCGGGTATCTTTTCAGCAATGCCCCACTCTACTGGTACCAATTTTACTGTATTCGTTCCATTTTCATGCTGCTGATAAAGACATACCCAAGACTGGGAAGAAAAAGAGGTTTAATTGGCCTTGCAGTTCCACGTGGTTGGGGAGGCCTCAGAATCATGACAGGAGGCAAAGGGCACTTCTTACATGGCAGCAGCAAGAGAAAATGAGGAAGAAGCAAAAGCAGAAGCCCTGATAAACCCATCAGATCTCTTAAGACTTATTCACTATCACGAGACTAGCATGGGAAAGACCAGCCCCATGATTCAGTTACCTCCTCCTGGGTCCTTTCCTCATGTGGGAATTCTGGGGGACACAATTCAAGTTGAGATTTGGGTGGGGACAGAGCCAAACCAGATCAGTCTCCTAGGTACTCCCACAGCACCCCATAGAGACCCCTGTTGCTATTTCTGTTGTATTACTTGAGATTATCTGCATCTACAAATTGGATGTCCTCCCCACCAGTCTGTAAACTGCCTGCAGGCTGACAGTTGGCATTTCTCATTATATTCCCAGCACATAGCACAGTGCCCAGCATCTAGCAGTTGTTGAACATTTATTTAAAAAAATATTGTGCAGTTGGAAAGAAAATTAGTCCTTATAGGGCCCTACTGTGTGCCAGGCACTATTAGTCAATCAGAAAGATGAAAGGGAAGGCAGAGCTGAAAGTGAGTTAACAAGACCAAGTTTCTCTCCTTTCAGCAAAAAGGAGACTTTTGTGCTTTTCCAGCCAGGCTCAGTCAAACATCAAAGAAAGTTCTTCTATTAATACTGTCAATACATCTGCAAAGGAGATATTATCATCTCCATTGCCCAGGTGAAGGAACTGTAGCTCTGAGGAGCTGCAGATATTGAAAGTAGTAGAATCCAAACATACCCCCTGTTGGGGGTAGCTACTATCTGAAGCCAGTGGTGCAGGCAGTAAAGGAATTTATGAAGACAATGTGTAGGTAAAGAAAGGTAGATTTATTAGAGAAAGTATGAAAATACATTGCAAGATTGCAGTGGGCAGCACAGCAGAGAAGGGGCTGTCTGCAAAGAGGAAGGGGCTGGAGAGAAGTTTTATAGGATTGCGCTGGAGGGGGCTACCTGCAAAAGAGGTTGTTGCGCCCTTGGGTGGTTTGTGATTAACCATCCCTCAGAACAATTATTCATTGTTCTTCCCCATCTGGGGCCCTCCCCGACCTGGGGCCCCTTTCTCAAGTGCTTTATAAGTACCCTACTCTCCCAGGCATGGAGTGTGGGAGCTTTCCCAGAGTCCAAAGCTCACTCACTTGCCAGTAGGAAAAAACATTCCCTTCTGTGGATGAACCCTAGAGATCCAGCAATGACCTGGTTAGAGCAGTTTGAGTGCAGGAGCCCTGTGTGGCAGGGCAGTCGGACTCTCCCCATTGGTGTGTTTAGGTTCTCCCAGCTTGGAGCTATCACTTAAGATCTGAAGATGAAGAAAAAGTGGTTTTTCCTCAGTGGACAGGTTTGTACAAAGCATGTGATTACATGCTTGTCATAATTAAGTCAGGCCATAGACTCCCTACAGTCTGTGAATCTGGAAGTGTATGCAGATTAATTTCTAAGTGTATCTGAAAGGGTTTCTTTAGCTGCTCTGGCTGGCCTTGCTCAGACACTCCCATATGATGGATGGCGAGATTGATGATGCAGTGTCTGCAGTGATGGAGTTCCTAGGAGTGATTAATGGTATATACACCAGGCTGTTTTTGATGCCCTTCCTAGTATTAAAAGAAATGTTTTCTTTTCCTCCACCCATGTATTTTATCTACAGATGGACTCTTTCAGAGAATGCCATTTGACTGCATTCTCTATATTCAGAAAATTTAAATCCTGGCCTGCGTGACCTCGATGTCACATCTCTGAGACTTAGTTTATCTATTTGTAAAAATGGGGATGATGATTCCTACCTCTCAGGGTGAATGCTGTGAATTCTATTGGAGCCCTTACTGATGTGACCATGAAGTCATGTCTTACTTACACATGGAAGGCATCTTGCATGTGTGGACATACTCATGAGAGAAAATGCAGTGATGGGATTGCCTCCCTGCATTGTCTCCTAGGAAAGAGAGCTGTTGCTGGCATTTGATGGTAAATAAGTGTGAAGTGATGTCATTACTGCTTATGGGAGGTGATTAATGGGCAGTCTTGGCCAAGCCTGGATAAATAGCCAGATGCAAGGAAGCAAGAATTGATTCTGGCTACATTCAAGATGTTGCCTTTGGGATCGTGAGGTGTAGTAATGACCCACCAGGATTATGGTTTATCTAGAAATGATGAAAACCAGAAATGTTTATCCCTATAAACACTATGTGCAGAGCCCAGCAGCACCAGCTTTCTTTGTAGTCACATGATTACCTTTTTGTCTTTACAGGCTGTGACCCAATTAGAACTTTTTGGGGACATGTCCACACCCCCTGATATAACCTCTCCCCCCGTAAGTATGCATTGCTCTCTGAACCCCACACCCCTTCCCTTTCTTTTCACGTCCTCTCAGTGGCCAGAATATGGGCTTTGAGTGAAAGAGGCCTACTGGTGGATTTCAAGTGTTGACTCTTTCAAGCTGTGTGACTTGGGCAAACTAACTAGTCATTCTAATACTTCATTTGTGTGGCTATTTAAAAAGGGGAAGTATGAGATATGCCTCTGTTTTGAGAAATAAACAAGACCGTGCATTCAGCAATGACAGGATTTGCCTGGGTGCTTGCTGTTCTGCTGGGGTCTGAGAAGAGAGGCCCAAAGAGATGTGGTTCCTGATTACAAGGAGCACATGGTCTGGCTGGGAATGCAGGCAGGAAACTCGGGACAATACATATGATGAGGCATTTATCAGCACCTGCCCCAAGCCCAGACGAGTGTAGGTGGTCAGCCCAGTAAAGGAAGGACCTTCTCCCCACACCTGGTTCTGCCCATCCCTTTCTCCTTTCCCTCTTTCTTTCCTCTCTCCCTCCTTTTTGTTTCTTCCCTCCCTTCCAGCCTGCCCTTCAGCTTTGCAGACCATAACCTGGGCCTCGCTGAGCTTCTCAAGGAGCTCTGGACTCCCAGACACAGCTTCAGCCAGGGCATCTCAGTCAATGCTTGCAAAAGGACAGAGACTGCATGGAGCCCTAATTTGAAAATGAAAAGAAGAAAACAGAAGTAATTAAAACCAAAGCAAAATAGAATCCCAGTGCTGGATGCATTCAAAAGCAACCCTGCAGCCACTGCAAAGAAAAGAGCAGAGATGGCCCCTCCAGCCCCTCCCCTGCCCATTCCCAGAGGAGGGCAGAGAGCAGTCAGCCGCAGCTGCACCAGCTGAAGCTGCCGGGAGGGGACAGCTCCTCTGGGCACCGCGCAGTTGTGCAAACCAAGGGATGGTGCTATGGTTCATTGGCGTGATGCGCCTCACAGAGAAGAGGCTGCAACCTCACCACTGAGGACAGATGGCACAAGACACTGCTGCCGCCAGGGAATCTAGGCACAGCTGCCCTGCTGCCAACACCTGGTGTCCAAGGCAGCCTTGAGGGAGGGTACCACAGCCTCTGTCCCCAAAGAAGCTGGACGGCTCTAACTATTTTCATTTTCCCCTTTATCCTGGGCTAACAACTTCATCCTGGAAACTTGGAGTCAGCACCGCAGTACTATGCAGCTAGAAAGGGCTGGAGATCTTCTAACCTTATCCCCTTCATTATACAGATGAGCAAACTGAGTCCCAGAGAGGACATGTGACTCACCCAAGGTCACAAAGGGGGAGAAAAAAGAACAGCACTGACTGTGTTTAAAAGTGCTTAACACAGCAGCTCATGGCTGTGTTTCTGGCCCTGAACCCAAGTGCAGTCCAAATGGGTATTTAATAATCCTCAGAACAATGCCATTCGTCCCGCAAGCTGCTAGTCTAAAAATGGCCTTGTCTAATTGCCATGATTTCAGGATTAATTGCTTGCCCCAGCCTATTCCAAGGGGGAAAAAAAAAAGAATATTACAACATCAAACAGATTTATACTCTGTAGGCAAAAGCCTGCTGTAAATGGGTGTGGATGTAATAAAAAATTATGAGTACTGATGTTTTCATTTCTGTATCCCCCATCTTGCCCACCAGTTCACGCAGCAGACCTTTTTGGAATTCTAGCATGGACTGGGCCCTGTAGAATTTTCAGTGGTGCAAGCATTGTTTCTTGTTGTCTTCTTGACAATATTTATTTCTTTTTGCAAATGAAGATTCAGGCAAAATCCAGGGGATTGGTGGGGCGGGCAGGGGGGCACCAGGATACAAGGTAGGGTCTATGCTCCACTTGCTACATTTTATTTGTTGATTTAGTCAGCAACTGTTCATTGACCATGTGTTAAATTGCAACCCCTGAACTGGGCACACAGTAGGTCTTGAGTGGTGTATTTGAATTTGCACTGGCCACCTCTAAAGGGTGAACGCCAAATATTATGGAAAATTTGATAGCCTTAAACACCCGCCAGGGAGTAAGGGCTCAAGCTAAATCATTAGGATACTGGCCATTATTTGCCAAGCACCTACTGTATGCGTATGCATGATGCTAAAACTTAAGTAATATAAAATAACTTAAATACGTTATCTCACTTAATCCTCAGAGTTGCTCTGGAGATATCATTTCCCATTTTATAGATAAAGTGTACGTAACTGTGTAAGTGGTTTGAATTGTGGCCCCCCACCCCCTGCCCCTTAATTCCTGCATTTGCTACCTCCCAGCCTTGATGACTGCTAAGCCAGGTCTCATGTGTCCTCTGCCTCTCTCTGTCTGGCAGACTCCTGCAACTCCAGGTGATGCCTTTATCCCATCTTCATCTCAGACCCTTCCAGCGAGTGCAGATGTGTTTGGTTCTGTACCTTTCGGCACTGCTGCTGTACCCTCAGGTAAGCCCTCTTCTGCCAGCTTCCCTTCCTTTGGCCTTCACTCAGCAAGAGACAAAAAGAGATTACAGAGCCAGCCACCAAATGATGACAAAACACCGCTATTCTCTCCTGTGACTCTTCAGGTGACATTGAGAAGCTGCCATTTAGAGGGGAAGGTGGTGCTGGGGTCCAGAGCTCTGGGATGTTACTGGCCTGGAATTCCCTGATGTCTTTCACCCAGAGAGTTCAAGATTCTGTTGCTCAAGTGTACAGCTTTTGGGAGTGTGGTGTACCTACAGCTATGCAATTAGCCGAGGTCCATTTCCACTCTTCCACCTCAGCCTGGAGAGAAAGCAATAAGCAGGGGAGGACACGGAGTCAGCTTTCTGTAGACCTCTTGAGACCTGATGGATAGAAGGGATCTGCCTTACTTGGTGCTGACTCAAGGAAGGGGAGTGTCCCCAGACAAAGCGGGGAGCACCCTATGGGACAAGAGCAAACTGCTAACTGTGAGTTGGGAGAATGATGAGACTCTTGGTGAGTTAGAAAGTATGTGTTCTGTTTCTCAAATAGTCTTTAAATGTATTTACTGCCTTTACAGCAGGGTAAAAATATGTATAGTAGCAGTGTTGCAGGCGAGTTGCAAATGGATGGAGCCCAACAATCTTACCTTGTTTCCATGGCATGAGGCGTTCCATGTGGCCAGGCCACTGGACTTGGAAATAGCCAAAGGTAGTTTGTTCTGTCTTTCACATACATGGGACCTTAAAGGGTTTTTGTGGTTTTCTTTACGGATTTGAAATCTGTGGCTTTATCTTTCTTGCCTTTATTCTTATAAATGGCAAATAGAGTTGTCTGAATATTTTAGAATACAAATCTTCATGCATTTTTTCTATAATTACTTTTAATTACATACTGTTAGAAGCAAATTCTTGCCACCAAATATAAACTGTGCTTTTATTCAAAGTAAATTAAAAATGCATACCCTGTTCTAAAATAGCTACAGTTATTACTCGTGAGCTAAGGGATTATTATGAACTTTTAGAAGCAATAGAGGTTGGTAACCCTTGGATCTAACTTACAGTTTAGACTGCAGGTTGCCTAGAAATGTATTCAATTATGAACTTTCCCAATCTAATCTTTAAAAGGGGATAGTGATGATTACTAGTTTTCCTCACCTAAAATAGATATTAAAATATCCATGAGACTAGTATAATAGCACATGCCATTTTAAATAAGAGTAAGAGTTTTTGGGGAGAAATGCACCACCCTTCTATGCTTGAGTCTTGTGTTCAGAATGCTCATACTCTGTCCTCATTGTTTCATCTATAAAGGGTATGCTGGGACAGATGATGGGAACTTTAGGCCCAAAACTTATGAATTTGCAGGCATGTTTATTTCAAAAGTGCTCACCAGGTGCCCTCTGTGTGCCAGGTCCTGTTGTAGGTGGTTAGGATGTGTGAGTCAACACAACGGACAAAGAGCTTACCTTCTACTGGGTAGACAGGAAATAACATAAAAATAAGTAACTTGCATAATATGTTTAAAAATGAGAAGTGATAGGGACAAATAAAATGCAGAGCAGAGTATGGAGGCTTTTGAGTGCAGGCAGAGGGCAGGTGTAAGTGGAGCCCCTGTGGTCACCAGGGGCTCTTGCCTAGGTGAAGTGTGAAAGGATTAGTAGGGGCAAGAAAATCTCAAGTAGGCATCAGAGTCCAGGGTACTCCAGGCAGAGGAACAACTTGGCCCCCCACTCTCCATTCCCTTCTCTATAAATGAGAAGATGGGACTAGATGCAATTTTATATCTCTTCCACCCCTAACATTTGATTAAAAACACCTGAGGACCTTTCTGGGTGTATTAGTCCATTCTCACGCTGCTAATAAAGACATACCCAAGACTTAGCAATTTACAAAGGAAAGAGGTTTAATGGACTCACAGTTTCACATGCCTAACAATCATGGTGGAAGACCAAGGAAGAACAAAGAAATGTCTTACAGGGTGGCAGGCGAGAGGGATTGTGTGCAGGGGAATTTCCTTCTAGAAAACCATCAGATCTCGTGAGACTTACTCACTACCATGAGAACAGTGTGGGGAAAACTACCCCCATGATTCAGTTATCTCCACCTGGGGGAGACACATGGGGATTATTACAATTCAAGGTGAGATTTGGGTGGGAACACAGCCAAGCCATATCACCGGTCATAGCACAGTCACAGCACTGCTCCGGGGCCTCCCCAAACCTGTACCAGATTAGGGACTTGGAAGAACTGGGTTTTAGTCTTGCTGCTTAACCAGCCACATTGGAAGCTATGGACAAGCCACTTCCACATACCTAAGTTTCCTTTCTTTGGCTGCTAAAATTTTCATAGATTACCTCCAAGATTTCAACTTTTAGAACACAAGTCTAAAATTAATTTCAATTAGCATGTTTTTTCTTCCTGACTCTAGTTAAGATAACAAAACTGGCTTCAGTTGGTGTTAAACTGTGTGCCCTATTCCTCCCTTAACTGGCCATAAAAATTTCTGCAGCTGTTGAATCCCAAACTCCCTGTTAGTAATTGTCCAGCCGGTGACAAAGAGACGGGGCAGTGAACTGGCGTATGTGATATACGACGGAGGGTCTGGCCGCTGGGGGCTTTTGAATCTGATGGGCCAGATTTGAATCCTGATTCAGCCATTTATTTCTAAGCTTTAGACTTCTGGGCAAATTACTTGACCTGTCAGAGTCACAGTTTCTTCATCTTTATAACTGGGTGTAAAATAATACTTAGTTTGCAACAATATCATGAGAATTAAATGGATCACTACATTAACTGCAGCTGCAGAAGCTGTATCACTACACACTGAAAAATGCTGGCACATCATCGATACTTGGTGTAGAATATGCTGTATTCTTATGATTATTCTGATTTCTACAGTAGAGGAATATATGTCCTGTCCTACCTATATTTTTTCCTTTTCATGGACATTAATGCCTGTAATAAAGTTTAGGTCTTCAGCCTCTTGACTGCTCATGGCAGACAGAAGGAGAATGGGTGGCGTGGAGAATGCGCTATGTATGAATACAGGCTCTGCCACTGGCCAGCTGCATCATACTCAAATATCTTCTGAGCCTCAGGGAACTTAACGTGTAAAATGGAGATGATCATACCTCTACCTCATAGAGTTTTTCTGAGGATCGCATGAGTAAATGCAAGTTGTAGAATATGTACAACTGTTCCTAGCTGTGCTTACGTAAGTAAGCACTCAACAGATATTTGCTACATGGTTCTTCAGGAGCCTTGGATCTGCTACTCATACATTGTGTAGCTGCATCAAGTCTTTCCCTCATGGAGCTGCAATTTCTCCTGTACAAATTAAAGAGATAGCAATCACATTTACCCCAGAGGCTTGTGGAAAGGATCAACTTCACAAAAATGTAAGCCCCACAGGGTGAGAATTTTTTTTTTTTTGGCAACTGTTTTGTTCTTTGTTGTGTCTCCAGAGACTAAAGCAGTGATTGGCACCTAGTAGAGATATTTTTGAATGAATGAATCCATCAGATGAGATAATGTAGATAAGAGACATCATGCAAGTTCTGTATTCATGTTGGAGGATTTCCTTAGGTTTCAGTGCTTTTCTTATATTTCAGTCTCCCTTTTTTTCTTTTTTCAAATAGTGGGGCTATCCCCAGGTGTCAGCATCTGGCTGTAAATTACAATTTTCAACACTTTTAAAAAATCTAACTGTAAGGCAGCAAGGCAGGTGTTCCCTTTCACTTCACAGCAAGGAGATTTATGATTGATCTGAACTTCATGGTATAAACAGATGCTCCTGGGCACCTCTTCCCTCCACTATTGGACATTAATAGTAAACAATTAACAAGCTGCTAAGTGGCTGCAGTGGCAGCCACCAAGTGGCCCCCTGTGTCCAGTGCCACCACTGTCCTACTGCTGACGTGTCCCTTCACTCATGCAGAAAACCGTGTGGCCAGAGAGCCTTAACTCACAGGCCGAGGAGAGCCAGGCTGCAGGGACCCCCTAGGAAAAACGAGTGGAACCAGCAAGCTCCTAAACATGATACCCAATTACCCTGTGCCACCTTTTTTTCTTTTGAATATTGTACTTTGATCTGGAGCAGATGGCATGAAGCCAGAGAGACATGCTAATAGCTGTCTCCAGAAAAGTGTGCACAGCCCATCTGTTAGTTCCTTGTAGAAAAAAAAAAAAAAAAAAAAAGATGGCAGGGGAAAAAATCCTGCCACCGACAGTGGAATCATCAGCAATCACAGCACTTACGGATTGTGGGTTTAATTATACACCGGGAATAATGCAGTGAACATATTGACTAGGACTCATTCACCTCTGTGTAGGACCTTTCTCCAGTCCCAAACCATGCTAGGCAGAGTGGAGAGAGAGGATAAAGGGTACCTGCCAGCAGGTGGTGTCTAGTCTCATCAGGGAAGACAGAATAACCAGGCAATTCCAATGCAATGTGACAAGTGTCATGATAGAGGTGAGCACAGGGGATTGTGGAAGCCCAGAGAAGGACCAGAGGAGCTGACAGGAGCAAGAAGACTTCCAGCAGAGGTGATAGCAAACAGAGTCTCCAAGAGCAAATCAGGGTTAGACGTGCACCAAAGCAGGGGGATGGCTTTCCAGGCAGTTGGGCCAGCAGAGACAAGAGATGGCGGGTTGGGTTTTGTTTGCAACTGCTGGAGGGCAAGGTGCAGTGAGGATATGAATTGAAGATAGTGATGAAGAGGTGAAATGGGCTGACCCCCAAGGGCCCATAGCCCAGCTAAGATATCTGAGTCTTATACTCAAGACAACAAAGGACCATATTTGCAATATAAAACAGTCCTTCATGGCAGCAAGGAGGGTGCAATAAAAGCAAATTCAAAAATAGGCTGATGGCGAGGGAGTGAAAACATCCGCTCAATCACCAAAATGGGCATCAGGTCTTGGGTGGTTGAATCCATGGGTAGTTCTACCTGCAGACCCAGCACCCCCTTCTTATTACAAATGTTTACAATACCTCCTTTCATACTTGAAATGAATTTCATAGATAATGTAGCCTAGCTACACAATTTTTCAAAATGAATATAATTCTCTAACTGTAATATAAGGCAGAAAGAAAAGAAAGATAATTTGTAATAAAAATATGTGTATTTAAATAAGGAAATAGGCATGAGAACACTAGAAGACATAACAGACCATCAGATGTATACACCTCTAAGTAGAATCACTATTGAAAGCCACAGCTGTAAGTCCAGGCTGATACAGAAGTGTCATGTGGCTATACAACCATGAGAAGGGTTTCTCTCGGGGACTGCCATTTTCCAAACTAGTGAACACCTCTTTACAGCATTCCAAACCAAAAGATACAGTCTTCCCTCATGTGCACAGTTGTTGAATTCCTGGAAAATTAAATGCGTTAAAATCAAGTACAAAGATGACTGAATTTCCATGTAATTCAAAGTCGATTCTAGGTGCAAATGATCGTAAGTGGCATGTGGAATAATGCTTCGTTGTACGCATTGGTCTCACACATAATAGGATGTCTACTGTCAATGCTCGGGCCTCCAAAATCCCAGTATTGCCACCCCCTCCACTGAGGACAACCAAAACACACGCCACAAATTTCCTAACCACCCCTAGGGGGCAGTAGCACTCCCATTGAGAACCACTGGGCTATATCAAAGTAAATCAGAAAACAAGACAGCATTGCAAGATTCTTCATCTGTTGGTAGATTCAAGTCACTACATTATTATGCCATGGGCAATGCAAGCTAGGCAAGCTAAGCAAGCTTCGCTTTTGAAATTTCAGCTCCAGTGCCTCTTCACCCCTCTTATTTGAGTGCAGTTGGACAAAGTGGTCTTACAAGATATTCTCCATTTTGTTTGTTGACATCCCTGTCACATTACACAAAAGTATCTAACACTACCAGATATGAGCAAGAAGTCTAAGTGTCCTTTTGGTGCCTCTTTGGAGCCTCCTCTTAGGGAAGCATGGCATGAGAGGGAATGGGCACCTTGCAAGGAAAATGATCAGGCCTTGAATGTTGGCTCTAGCCTGTATCTGTCAGTTGAAGGTGACTGGAGCATGGAGTGAGGCACCCTGCGTTTGATCTCTCTGGGTTCACAAGAGTAAGTGAGATGACGCATGACGTGATCAATGCCATAATGCCTACCGATTGTCCCTTTGGAAGTTGCTAGGATACTCTGCATCCATTCCTCTTTTTTTCCTTGTCTCACTACACTGCATCTGCACATTCCTACTGACAGCCATGGAAAGGCTTGTTTTGAGAGGCCAGGCAAAGCTGGCTTCTCTGTTCTCTGCTCTGCCCAGCCTGGGAACTTGTTTCTCAGGCTCAACTGCACATACAGGTGGTTTCTGTGCCCCCTGAGAAGGGTAGGGACTCCTGGAAGCACATGGGAGTTTCCTGCAGGCGTGCAATATGCTAAGACAATCAAATGGTAGGCAAGGTCTATTAACTGCAAGATCAGAAATTGGTCTTGGCCATCTGGGTGAGGCGGTTTGTGGCACAAAGGAAGGAACCCTGGCTTTCAGGGAACAGACAACCTCAGTTTGATCCTGCTCCTACCTCATGCAACTTGAATGACATTAAGCAAGTTGCTTTTCCTTGAGCACCAATTTCCTTATCCCTAAAATAGAAATAATACCTACCCTACCGGGATTTTGTGAAGACATAAAACACCTACTAGTGTACCTGGCATGTTGTAGGCATTTAATAAGTGGAGCTTGTTGCTGTTACTATTATGTTACTATTATTATTGTAACAAGTGTCGCTTGTGCTCCTGTTAAAATGTATGTGTCTCACCTAAAAAGAATAATTGCAGTGAACAATTATCATGGTAATACATATGAGTACAAGCTGTGGAGTTTTGCAATGTCTAACCTATACTGATGTATGAGGTGCCCCTGAGTGAACAATAAACTTCATTTTTTTTTTCCTTTTTTGAGACAAGTGTCTCACTCTATTACCAGGCTGGAGTGCAGTGGTATGATCATAGCTCAGTGCTGCCTCAAACTTTTGGGCTCAAGTGATCCTTCCACCTCAGCCTCCTGAGTGCTGGGACTATGGGACTATGAGCATGTGCCACCATTCCTGGCTACTTTTAAAAATTTTTTGGTAGAGACGAGGTCTTGCTGTGTTGCCAAGGCTGGTCTCAAACTCGGAGCCTCAAGCTATCCTTCCACCTGAACCCCTCAAAGTGTTTGGTTTACAAGCATAAGCCAGCATATCTGGCCCTATTTTTTTATTCTCTAAAACTGGAATAATAATAATACAGAAATCATGCATAATACCTCTAGCTACCATTTATTACATGTCCGTTGTATATCAAGCAACATAGTAAGTAACTTTCTAGGCTCTATGTGATCCAAAGCATACTAGTAGCTAACATTTACTAAATGTTGACCCTGTGTCAGGTATAATTCTCCACACATTAAATATATACTCTCAATCTTCAAATCAACCCAATAAGATATAAGGTGTTTATATCCGTTTTACAAATGTCTTGGAGCCTCAGAGAGGATAAGAACCGCTCCGCAAATTACATAGATAAGAAGTGGCAGTTTGAATTTTAGCCTAGGTCTCTAAAACTCCAGCGTTCAGATTGTTACTCACTTTGCACACTGCCTCAGACCTGCGAAGGAAGGTGTTACAACCAGGTTTTACAACAAAGAGACAGACTCTTAGAGAGCTTACCCAATTAAGAGGGTCCTAAGTGCAGCAAGAAGGGGAGGCAAGGCAAAAACTCAGGCTGGCCTGCCTTCCATCCTTCTGCTCTTTCCCTGAGACCCACAGCTTCTGAGGCTATGAGATTTTGGAAACCTTTAACAACTATAGAAATGTGATTATTAGCATTCTAGTTTTTGTTTACAGATCATCTCCTCAGAGAGGCTTTCCCTGACCACTTCTCTAGGATAGAGGCTCCATGAGAGCAAGGACTTTTGTCTTGTTCATCTTGGCATCCCCAGTCCCAGGCACACAGTCTGGCACTTGGTTGGTGCACGATACACTTCTGTCAATTACCTGAGTCCATGCATCCTTCTTTCCCAGGACACCTGACTCTCCTTTTTCATTCTCCCAGGTTACGTTGCGATGGGCGCTGTCCTCCCGTCCTTCTGGGGCCAGCAGCCCCTCGTCCAACAGCAGATGGTCATGGGTGCCCAGCCACCAGTCGCTCAGGTGATGCCGGGGACTCAGCCCATCGCATGGGGCCAGCCGGGTCTCTTTCCTGCCACTCAGCAGCCCTGGCCAACTGTGGCCGGGCAGTTTCCGCCAGCCGCCTTCATGCCCACACAAACTGTTATGCCTTTGCCAGCTGCCATGTTCCAAGGTCCCCTCACCCCCCTCACCACCGTCCCAGGCACGAGTGACTCCACCAGGTCAAGTCCACAGACCGACAAGCCCAGGCAGAAAATGGGGAAAGAAACGTTTAAGGATTTCCAGATGGCCCAGCCTCCGCCCGTGCCCTCCCGCAAACCCGACCAGCCCTCCCTCACCTGTACCTCAGAGGCCTTCTCCAGTTACTTCAACAAAGTCGGGGTGGCACAGGATACAGACGACTGTGATGACTTTGACATCTCCCAGTTGAATTTGACCCCTGTGACTTCTACCACACCATCGACCAACTCACGTGAGTGCCCCTCCCTTAAGACACAAAACCCAATGAGAGCTGTAACTCATGTCTGGAGGCGGGGTTTCTGGGGTCAAAGAACTCATCTCACTTGCGTTAATCAGGTTTCTTTGTTTATATTAATACTACTGCTACTACTAAGAGCTACCAAATTAGGTACCAGTGATCACATAGAAACCTTCATGTGTTCCATGTTTATTTTTAGACTCATAATAATGCTTAATGACAAGTTTTGTTAGACCCGTTTGACAGATACTGAAAGTGAGGCTCAAAGACGAAGACAGTAGACAAAGCGGTATTGAATTGAATGTAAGCCTGGTATTCTTCCACCATGTTACTCTGCCTCTTAAGATTTTGTTAGTTTGCTCATTCATTCGTTCATTTATTTATGTACAGCCAGATTATGACACACAGATTTTGGTGTGGCTCATTGAAATAAAAATGAATGCAAACTTAAAACATTTTGGGAACAAGTTTTAAAATTAGACTATAAAATTAAGATCAAGAGAAAACTTAGGGCAGAGATACAGCAGGCATAAGGTCTTAAATAGCTTTCATAGTCTGGTAGTTAAAGAGAACAAAAAGATGGTGCAAAAGAAAGTTCTGGACTGGGAACCTGGAGATCAGATTTATTGGTGAGCAGTTTTGTGCCTTGGGACAAGTCACTTTATTTCTGTGAGCCTCGGTTTCCTCATCTGTGTAAGCGACGGGTTATTTAAAGGATTCAGTGGTATATATGCTCCAACATTATAGACCTCCTAGAATTTGAAGTATCTTTTATCTTCATTATTAGCACACGTTAAGTGGTTTTGTGCAGTCCTGGACCAGGGTTCTGGTGTTGACTCCTCCACCACAAGCTGTGTCTTTGGGCAAGCCTGACTTCTCTGAGACTCAGTTTTCTCATCGGTAAAATAAGTGAATTGGCTGGGATGAGCGGTGTGCATCCTTCTACTTCCAGCTTTCAATGAGTCTCCTCCAACTCACATTTCTTCTGCAAACATCTGGAAAACAGTGACCCTGCAGCCAAATCATAATCCAGATACACTTGTGCATGACACAGTTCAGGAAGGTGTTCTGGTGACTCAAGCATGTGCCTTGACACTTGATAAGAGGAACGAAAAGGCTCATGCTACAGTGAGTTTGGTGGTTTCATTACTGTCACAGGTGATACGGATCACTGCATGGCCAATACTATGAACTGTCAAAAAAAAAAAAAAAACCCTAATGTTAACACAATTAGATTGTGTCATTTCAGCCAGGTTCGGAATGCCATTCTAAAAACAAATACCCTCAATGTGTATAAACAACCCACTTGCACTCAGGCCATATGATCTACAAAGTGGCGGCATCTCTATTTATGCAGACTCACAGGGTTTCAATGAGGAATAATGAATACAAAATGAAGTGTTAAAGAAATGACAGCCCTACATAAATAAGCAAGCATCTTTTTCAAAACAAACATCTCTCTTTCAGTGGACTTGTGTGCCAGCTACAAATGAAAGAGGAGAGTTTCAGTTCTTTGAGGACAGGAACTGTCTCCATCATTCCTATACTTCTTGTAATGCTAGCTTAGAGCCTGGCGCATGGAGGTGTGTGGGAAAGGGTAAAGAGAGTGAAATAAAACAGAGATCACTTAGCTGCTGTTGTACTTTAGAGCAATCCTGGCAACCTCAGGACTATTGACATGTTGGGCCAGATAATTCTTTGTTGCAGAGGCTGTCCCAAGGTAGGATGTTTAGCAGCAACCCTGGCCTCTAGTCACTCTATTAGGGAAACATACATCCCCTTCCTCTAGTGTTGAGAGTCAAAAATGACTCCAAGCATTGCCAAATGTCCCCTAGGGATGAAATTACCCCATACTGAGAACCACTGTTTAGAGTATTAGAAGCATCCTACAAAACCTTCTAAAGGTTAAGACACTTGCATAAATAAACTCCTTTTTATGCTTCCCATTGATTTCTTTGGGTAAGTCTGAGCAGTATACCTGCCAGAACTGGCAGCTCAGCCTGTGTTCTCAACCTTTAGTAAGCAATAAACCACTTCAAATACAATTCAGGATCTAATTAAGCTAATATTTATTAAACATCTACTACCCATCAGGGTGTTTGCATATAGCTTTAAACCCACTTTCAATATAGTTTGTTCCATAGTCCTTTCCTGAAACAAAACAGATTTCATTGCAAAATTTTTCAAAAACTTACCGTTTTATTTTCAATAAAATTCATAAAACCAGTCTTTATATCCTCTGACCCATCAGTAGCCCCTTAAGAATGTTTTGGATAGAAGATTGGTTGGATCCAAAGTGAACCTCAATAGAAACAGAAAAGCACAGTTGGACTGGGTAGTGTCAGACAGATCTCTGGTCAGTGCCAGTGCTGCTGTTTCATAGCTGTG
This sequence comes from Cacajao melanocephalus, assembly GCA_963573385.1. Lineage (NCBI taxonomy): Eukaryota > Metazoa > Chordata > Mammalia > Primates > Pitheciidae > Cacajao > Cacajao melanocephalus. Next base: position 71,651 of record CAUYLG010012478.1, on the reverse strand, counting down.
TTAACTCTTAGCAAGTCACCTCACCTCTCTGAACTGCAATTTCTTCATCTGGGAAAAAAAAAACCCTTTAAATAACAACTTGCAGGTATTTGTATTAGAGTGTATAATGGATGGGAAGTGCCTAGCAGAGTGTCCAACTCATTGGCACATTATGAATAATAAACGAGAAAATAGCATTATTTTTCTAAATATAGATCCACAGAGTAAAAAGTATGCACTAAGTTTTACAATCATCATTCACTGTCTGATTTCTAAGCTCTATAACATGAGGAAAATTCAGCTACTAAATCAACACGACACCCCCTCACTTGGGTCTTAGCCAGTGGCTGGTATTTTCAATGACAGATTAGAAATCATTAAAAGAAGAGTGGTGTCATTTGACATATTTGTTCTAAACCTCTAAAACAAATGAGAGGAGATGTGGGTGGGTCAGCCCAGGAAATGCATATCCTTTATCTTTATATAATCAAGTACCAGCTGTGAAGTTGCCATCAGCTACATCCATTTTCCTAGATCACTGAGATACTTACTCTTTATTCAACATGTGTTTATTGAATACCTACTAAGTGCCAGGATTCAGAACCTGTTTCTACCAGTTGCCATGAGCAAATCAGCAAACTTCACTTTCCTTGTCTGCCAAATTAGGATAACCTGTACCTCAAAGAGGTTTTATGAGGAGTAGAGATATTGTCTGTAAAATTTCTAACGGTGTTTGACACATGAAAGGCACTCAATAAATGTGCCCTCTGATGAAACAGAAAGAAGAAAGCAAACCATAGCCCAGCAGTTCTCAGCTTGATCGTGCATCAGAATAACCTGTAGCAGGTTGTTTAAACACAGAGTCTCTGATTCGGTAGATCTGGGGTACGGTCAGAGAATTTCACTTCTAACAAATCCCAGATGCTACTGCCGCTGCTGGTCCAAGGACCATCCTTTGAGAACCACTGCTTTACCTATCAGTGTGGACAAGCGCCTTCCTAAAATCAGATGTGTGAGAGGAAAGATCAATGTGTACAGAGGAAGAATTCAAATATTCAGCTGATTCTACCGGGGATAGGAAGAGGAATCCTAAGATTTGGCTTCAATATAAGCAGATTCCTGAGTTTTCTTTGGGATAAATTGATTGCAGCCAGGCACTTAAGATATTTCCTCTTTTTCTGTGGTCTCTGTGTAGCTCCAACCCCAGCCCCTAGACAGAGCTCTCCATCCAAATCATCTGCATCTCATGCTAGTGATCCTACCACAGATGACATCTTCGAAGAGGGCTTCGAAAGTCCCAGCAAAAGCGAAGAGCAAGAAGCTGTAAGTGACCAGTTTGCTATTTGTTTGTGTTTTTCCTTAAAATTAAAACCTCTGTAACTGAAATGGATAATGCATGAGGAAGCCTACCTAGAAAAGAATGCTGGCTCAATCTCATAAGTTCTCAGGGGGTTGCTAAATGGGCTTTCTTTTGTGTTCAAATGAGTCAGCTGAAAAAGACTGCCTTTTTATTAAGTTATTGCAAGTCCACATTTGCGGTGCAGCATCCTCTAAATGCAGTTGCACCCTCCTTTACAGTAACTGATTGTGCTGCATGAAAGTATATCCAGTTGTCTTATATTTTCAATTGTTAAAAAGAGAAAAAAAAAGTATTATCTTCTTGTGTTCTAGCCTGATGGATCACAGGCCTCATCCAACAGTGATCCATTTGGTGAGCCCAGTGGGGAGCCCAGTGGTGATAATATAAGTCCACAGGCCGGTAGCTAGATAGCGCAGGTCTGGGTAGGTATCTGTCCTTTTTAATCTCCTTTACCCTTAAGCTATCTGCTTTCCCTTTTGCTTGTTCTTTACTTCTGAAGTCACATCCTCAATGTTTGCACCATGTCTCCTTGCCTGAGCTGTATTGCTGATATTTGCACCATCTCTCCTTCCCTGAACTATATTCCTGATGTTTGCACTATCTCTCATTGCCTGAGCTATATTACCGGTGTCTATACCATGCCTTTTGCCTAGTGTCTATGTTCTACTTTGCTTTTTCTCATGGATGCATGACCTTTGACATATCCTGGGAGGTAGGGTAGGGGTAGGGGTGAGAAGTGGGGACTGATCATATTATTTTATTAATAATACATTCTGTGTGGGTGATGGTGATAGAATGAGGCATGGTCCATGCTACTTAACATGGATTTAGTTTCTGAAAGTATCAACATTTTGAGATGGGCACATTCCTCCCACCCTGATAATTTCTCAGTGAGCCGTGGTCCATATGCTTTAATCTTCTAAGCAAAATGTCACTGCATTTGCCTACACTCTGCAGATCTAAAGAGGTCACCAATCAAACACACAGAGAAACCAGACTAAGAAGCAAAAACAAGCAGTGCTTGAAATAAGATTGATCGAGATGTAAGATCAGAGGCAGCCCTTTTCGTCTAGCCAGAAAGGACCCTGCACCCTGCACCCTTTCTGATGTGAAATTCAAAGCCCAGAGATGTGTGGTACTCACTTCTGAGGCTCTGCTGTTTGCACCTGTGCTGCAGCATGTGGATTGCCACCGAATCACTTGAGATTCTATCAGCAGCTACTTTGAGAGAGGTGTACTTACATTTACTAGAAGTGGCTTTTGGCACTTGAATTTCAATACATCTGATTTGATCGAAAGAAAGAGGAGCTGATGAAGCAAACCTTCTTAGGAGACAGAAGTATACCTTGTTACCCAGACATGATTTCTAAGGTCACTTCTTGACAGATGTGTTCAATTTTCAGATACTTTCTTAGTTTTCTGTAAACACACAGAACTGCAAGGCCATTCCCAAAGAGCTCAATTTTTAAGCCCTGAACAGCATGGTCGAAACCATTAAAATGGTAAACAGTTTTCACCACTCATAAATGGATTCTGAGGCTACCTCAGAATTCGTCTTAGTCCACATGTAAATTAGATAGTTACTGAAAGCTAATACAGTACTTTGGAAGTGTATTTTGTTAACAGATATTATGATTAAAGAACCTAACACACTGTATAGGTTGCCACATTTTGTATCAGTACAATAGCACATAATAATATATCATGCCATGCAAAACCACCCAAGATTCACTTAAATATTCAGTCTTGCAAAGCTACTTTGGGAGTTGGTGTATTGGAAGCAAAGTCGATGCTTCAGGAAAAAGAAAAGTTGGGGACTATAGGCAGACTCCTTGGGATGATTCCCCATGAGGATTTTTACCCCATGCCTCAGTTGTATTTCATGTGCTCAACCTTGCCTTGAAAAATTTGATGAATGAACTAGAGGTGACAAGAGCCATTCATCAGGATAACAGCAAACATCATCCTAAAATTGAAGTTCTTCTAGAAAACAAAGATGACTTACACCATTTGCAGATCAATGTATCAAACCCTCATCTTTATGAACCTGTTCAGCTTGAGACAATCCTCCAAGCCAAACTGTTCCATGGGGCTTTGGTCTGTTCCACATTTAATGCTCTGTCCAGCACCATTTACAGCTGAGCTGTAAATGAACATAGCACAGTAGTGTGGGAAGAACTCAGGATTTGGACTTGAGTTTAAATCCTAACTCAGCTACTTAATAGTGGGCAATCCTGGGAAAGAACCAAAGTTTCTTTTGAGTCTTGGTTTCTTCATCTGCTAGAAGGGGCTTAAATTCTTCACAACGGTAACTGAGATAGTTTGTGTTGCGTATCTAGCACAGGGACAGACACTGAGCACTCAGCTTAAAACTCAGCTTCAAAAAAAATCTAGGTTCTAGAACAACATTGAGTTCAGCATCTGGCTCCACCATTTCCTGGCTATGTGACACTGCTGAGATTTCACAATTATTCTCTATCTTATTTTCTTCATTTGAAAAATAAAGATAAAAATAGTGTCCACCTCATAGGGTTATGGTGTGAATAAAATAAAGTGATGTATGTGAAGCTCTTAGCACAGTGTATAGCGTATAGAGAGCACCCAATAGATGCTAGATGCCATCATCATCATCATCACCATCACCATCATCATTATCATCATCATCACATATATCCAGTTAATGCTGGCTCCCCTATCTTTGATTTTATACATTTAGCCTTTATGTATAAGGTCATTGGTGGGGAGGTTTTGCTTTTTACTTTTTCCTCAGATAATTATATTTCAATATGTGTCACAATAGCTTTGGAAGGTAAAAATGAAAGAAAAAAAGCCTGCTGCTTTACTCTCTGGCTTGCCCCACCCCATAATCAAAATGGCTCCATCTGGGCCTCACACCACTCATTGCCAAAAAATAAGCTGTCTTAGAATCACATGCAAATTAAAATAAGTACCTCCCAGCTCCAGAGGAAGGCTGGACTGTAATCTTCAGTGAAGTAATTTTCTCCCTTTGAAAGCTTAGCCTGGCCACTTCACAGTTATAGAGATTCAAGTGCCAAGGGGTGTATGCCAGCTTTGCAGACATAGCCACTATGACATGCATGGGGGACATCCGGAGGAACCTTTCTGGGTCCCTCCATTGACAATAGTACAAGCCACATTTGATCTTTCCATCTCCATCCCATTTCCCTATCCACCCAACTGAAAATATACTGATTGCAATTTCTTAGTGCCTTTCCAGACATTTGGAGAAGGGAGACCATGCAGGAATAGCTATGTCCATGGCTTTATTTTTTCCCCTCTGCTTTCATACAGCTAGAAAGCAAGAGTCCCATCCCTCTTATCACCCTTGCAACCATTTTCACCAGCTGTTTTTATTGGAAATACCCACACAGTTCTGAGTAAGTAGGGATGACATCTGTTGATAAGCTAAAGCCATATCACACCATAGTAAGAGGAAACAGACGGACACATTCCCCACAGGTGGAAGCTTCAGGGCCAATCTCAAACAGCAGTTCTGTTTTAGCAATAAAGGAAAATATCTTCAATTACTTCACTTTTTTCCCCCCTCCTTTCCAATCTGGGAGAATCACGTGTCTTTGAAAGATTGGGTCAAAAAGGGCAAAAAAGAACCAAAATAATATTATAATGGCTAGTATGGGAATGGCAGGTAATTTATACTTCACTGATGTGTTGCTGGAGCAATTTTAAGGTCGAAATGTTAGCTTTTGAAGAGATGAAAGAAAAATGAAAACATTTATTTGGTTAAATGGCTAAGTAAATAAACTGCCTATCAGACTTTCCCAGCTGTCAAGTCAGAGTAGCTTCTGTAACAATGGGGAATTGTTTGGTCTGCCTCCCTTAGTAACAATAGAGATTGCCATAAATAATAAGTTGCTGTCATTTTTTAATACTGATCTTCGTAGTGGAAATGCAAGACATATAACATATTACCTGATGGATCTCTAGTCTTCAAGGGAAAAGAAAGCTGAACCTCAGATGCTTTGGGAAGAAGAATCTTAAGAGATACAGAGAGAGAGAGAGGAGGAAGGGAAGGAGGGGAAGAAAAGGAAGGAAAAGAAGAAACAAAACACAGAGTCAGGGGCCTTGGGTCTGATTTCTAGTTACAAAGCAGGTAACCTTAGACAAGCATTTATTCTTTCATATGGATAAATACAGATAATTGCAATAGCTCTCTCCCTAAGTTGTCCAAGAATCAAATAATAATATGAATATGAAAGTGTTTTATAAGCTTTGAAAGTAAAGCACATGTATTTGAGATTATTATTACTGTTCTCTTTTTAAATACAACCAAACAACAGATCCTTAAAGAACCACAGAACAACAGAAAATGAACTATTTTATGGACAGAACTCAATGACAAGTCCAACCTACATTTTTGGAGGGCACTGTGTCCCACTTCCTCAGACCTTTATGAAGAGACTCCCTGTTGAGGTCCTGTAGCTGCAAAGCGATTGCACTGGGTCAGGCAGAAGGTGACCAGGGTCTGGCTAAGGACAGTGTCAACCAAGATGGAAAGGCAGGCATGGTGCCACGAGATATTTAAAAGCTGAAATCAACAGAAGGTTAAGACATGGGAGGTGAGGAAGAGGACATAAGGTAGGATGACACCCAGGTTCCTGACAGTCACTGTGCTAAGGAACACAAAGCAGCATGTTTGAGCAGAAAGAAGGCAAGTTTACTTTGGGACCAGCTGAACTCAAGATGCCCATAAGACTTCCAAGTATAGATGCCAGTAGGCTGCTGGACACAACCTCTGAAGGTCAAAAGAGACTTCCACCTGGGTTTCAGCCACTGGAGTAGTGAGTGCAAGTAGAATACATTGATCATCTAACCAGAGGTTGGCAAACTCTATAAATGTGTATGCCTTGTGGGCCATGTGGTCTCTACTGCAACTGCTCTACCGTTATAGCAGGAAAGCAGCAAAAGGCAATGCATAAATGAACGGATGTAGCTATGTTCTAATAAGACTTTATTTACAAACATAGGCAGCTGCCAGAATTGGCTAACAGAATTAGATCAGGCTCACTGGTTCTAGAACCACTGCAGAAGGTAATCATGATGCCTTTCACTCACTACTAATAAAATATATTTACCAAGTACTAGCATCACCTAATTGAATCCTCACAGGAACACTCAGGTATTTTTCTTATTCCCATTTCACAGATATTACAGGCAAGGTAGAGAGTTTAACAACTTGCTAAAATCCTGAGATTCACATGTAATAGCACTGGATTTGAATCTAGACCCAGATTAAGGAAATCAAGCACACTCAAACAGAACGAGGACACCTGGGTTTTAATAGTATCGCTTCAATTTAGATGTGTGATATGAGGCAGATGGCTTCACTTTTGACCTTCGGTTTCCTTTTCTGTAAGACAAGTCCCACAGGTCCTCCCAGCTCTGACATTTTAAGACCATCTAACCTACCCAAAGTCACCCAGCTAGAGCATGGAACCAATCCCCAAATAAGATCTTCCAGCAGCATCTTTCCGTCAGGCTGTCCCTATTCCCATCTAACAGAGGAGAAGACAGAAACCCCTGCAGTATGCTGACTTCATTAGGATCCCCAGAGACTATCAGCTCTAGATGCAACCCACTCCCAGAGACCAGGAGCTTACTCAGAAAAGGTCTTCCTGCTTATGGTGGATAATTGGTGTCAGCAACTTCAGCGTCCTCATCTGTTATATAACAAGGTTGTAAAAGATGATGTACATGTGCAAAACAGATCATTGATGCCCATCATTGTTGTTATTATTGATGGGGAAATAGAATATTCATCAGAACCTGCACAGTTGCCTCGAAACTCAGGTGGTGCATCTCTGTATTCACCAAGTGGATTTCAGCACCAAAAACCCCAGGAACTAGGGCATTCGGCAGTGTCATTCCCTAAGGGATTATCATTAAATCCATTCTGTGTTTTGAAGACTTTTCTCCCCTAACACTCAAAGTGGTCAGAAAGCTTTGTTTTTCCTTTTGTTTTAACATAAAGAAAAGAAAGACTGCCAACATTTAAGATAGTTCATGTTAAATGAGCTCACTTGTAACTCATATACGAGTATGAGATATACATGTATACCTCACAATCCCTTGAGGTAGATGTTATGTACTGCACTGTGCAAATGAAGGAACTGAGATCCAGACAGGTGAGATGCTTTCCTAAGTTCATATAGGAAGTTAGGAGGATTTCTGGGGTCTTTCTGGCTCCCCAAACCCATGCATTTTTCCTGAACCTACACATGGCTTCAGATAGAACTTTGAGTTATTTTAGCCTTTTTCCAGTCTGACTACCAGTACTTTTTTAATTTGTCAAGCCAAGGAATGTAAAATTCCCACTGAGCTAGTCCTAAGTGTTAGGGCTAAAAGACCATGAGGCTGAAGTTGCTGCCTGGGCTGGGTGATGCTCAGGGACTCAAGCTTTGGCTCACCTTCTAGCTTTAATCTGATCCCCAGCTTTGCTTGGCGCTTTTCTTATCCTAGGCCTCCAGGATGGGGCATAAGTGGGCTCACTCAGCAAGCAGATTGCATGGCACACCATTGACCTCTGAGACCACCCTGGTCAGCATGCAGCGTCTTCGCTCCACTAGTAAGATATATTGCTTTTGACATACTTTTGTCAAATGTAGTCAATCTTTCCAAAAACAAATTCAATAAACATTAAATGGGCAGAAAGTAATCAGCACAATTTAGGTAGCTTCCAAGAGTGTCTTGCTATAATGTGACATAGGAAACTATTTGCCCCTATACTTCATGCCAAAGAAATGGGTCTGGGAGAAGGAAGCAAGGAAACAAGCACAGAAATGGGAGTCTGAACCCTGGGCTGCTCCCTGGCTCTCCACTGTCCCCTGTGTGGCTTTGGGAAAGTACCTCTTGTGTCTGGGGCTTCAGTTTCTTCATGCAGAAAAAGAGCTGTGGGCATGAGCGCCCTTCCAGCTTCAACCTTCTATGAGAGGGAACACATGGTGGTGGAGAGGATAGTAGGCTTAAAAAGACCTGAGTATGTTTACATGAAACTCTAGAAAAAACAAACCTAGTCTATAGCGATCAAAAGCAGAACAGAGCTTGCACTGAGATAGAGAGTTGACGGAGAAGGCACAAGGGAAGTTTTGAGGGTGAAGAAATGCTCTATAGCTCACATGGGCAAATATATTTGTCAAATTCATTGAACTGTACATTTAAAATGGGTACATTTCATTGTATGTTAATTATACCTCACTGAAATTGATTTAAACATAGGACTAGGTAAAATCATGGAGATGGAAAGTAACTTAGACTACGGCTGGGGATTTGGGGAACGGAGAGTTATTGCTTAATGGGTACAGAGTTTCTATTTGGGGTGATGAAAGAGTTTTGGAAATGATAGTGATGGTTACACAACATTGTGAAGGTAATTAATGCTGCTAAATTGTACACGTAAATGTGGTTAAAATGGCAAAGGTTATGTTGTTTATGTTTCACCACAAATAAAAATCTAAAAAAGAAAAAAAAAAACAGTATGTTCCAGCTCTGCTGTGTGCTGGCTGAGTAACTGCACAAGTCACCCAAGTGCAGGGAGCCTAGACTTCTTCGCTGTAAAGTGAAGACAGGAGCACTAAAGGCACAGTCCTGGTGTGTAGCTCAAGTAAGATCATGTGACACTGGAAAGGCCATATATAGACTGTAAAAGTTTCTGTAGAGATATACCATTATTACTCCAGTTCCGTGAGTCCACTTGGGTGCTGTAGTTGAGCACATAATTCATAGTTAAAGGACGTATGGAGTAGTCTGCAAATGGTGGAAGTTTCTGTTATCTATAGGGCCCTGTAGCCAGGTTGTTCGGATTAACTCCACATTCATTCTGCACAGTTTCCCCAAGCTGATCCAGCACCCTTCTTATATTAATAACTGAGAGCCCATCTGCAATTGCACCTATGTGCTACGAAGGAGAGGCCATTTGAAAAGGAACCCACAGGTGATTTTTAGGCCTAAAACCATTGTCTATAAAGGAAGGATAAAGCCACATTCCCAGATATAGGGGACCTAATGTTTTTGGAGTATCTCATATGTTTCAGACTCTGTGCTAGACAATCAGCATGCTTTCTCCTTGACAGAGGGGATTTCTAGCCTCATTTTACAGATGAGGAAACTGGTACCCAAAGACGTTAAGTACCCTGCACAGAATCCTAGGGCTCCTAAGTGGGTGATGGTAAGAGAGAACGGCAACCTCTGACAGTCAGGTGCAGGTCCACCCCCCACAGCGAGGTCCTGGCATTCTCCTGTTGAACATCAACACTTCACATAACATCAGCAGCAGACAAGCCCACTCAGTGAACGTGATAGGTCAAGACGAAATCAAGATCACCAGGTCGTCATGGCTGAACACAGGCAAAACATGAATATTGTCAAAACTGGAAAACTGATCGAACATTTTTCTATCCGGGTTTCAGCGTTGCTTGGTTCTTCTTGCCTTCCAGGTAAGAATTGTTATGATAATCACAGAATCACCCCCATATGATGAGAGCAACCAATTCAGAGAAAAACCCCACTTTGTTGACTATCCCCAAAGTCACTCACCTTAAGCCCAAATCTTATGATACATTCTTTCTAACACCCTCCTCCAGAGATGCTCCTTCCTCTGTGGTGAGGAATAATCCACCATGTTCAATTACAGATGTGTCCCTGGTGTTCTTTGCAGCAGAGCATTGGCAGGAGGACACTAAGCTAGGCCTGCATAACTACAGACTCCGGTGCCTCTGCTCTTTCACTGCACCTTCAAGAACATAGGCCATTTCACTTACATAAAGGTTAGAGGGTAGATTTTGCTTTAGATTTTACTATATGGTTTCCATCTACTTTGTTATCTAAAAATAATGATACTAATATGTCAGAATCATGTTAAAGTTCACAAATATTTGCCAACTTCCCTTAAGAAGAGAACTGTTCATTTACTTATTCGTATCTTCATTCTTTATCCCGTTAGTGGGTGCACCTCCCATCTTCATTCAGAATTTGGGATACTGACATGCAAAAGGCCCAGTGGAGCTCAGTGTAGAACATACTAGGAGATGCCTTAATAGGAGTGAAGACAGAGATTTGCACAGGCTCTGAAGTGTCCAGGAGCACAGTGGGTCACGTCACCTGCAGAGTCCAGGAAGCCTTGATATTTTAGCCAGGTCTTAAAGTATGAAATTTAGGAACAAAGGCTCCGAAACCAGAAGGAAGTGCCTATAACAAAGTCTCAGAGATGGGAAAATTCCAGCATGTGAAGGTGAACTCGAAGTAGGGTTTGGAAGGTAGGATGTAAGAGAGAGTGGCAGTAGGTGAGGCTGGTTGGGAAGGTGAGCGTTACGTGCAGTCTTGAGGAATTTGCCTTTTCCTTTGAGTGACAAGGAGCCAGGAGGACTGTTTGAGGTAGGAGTCTGGCATGGCCAAATCCATTTCAGAAAGATCATCCTGGCAGAGGCATAAAGAAAGATTTGTTTTTTTAACATGATTTACATGACCTGAAGGTAGAGTTTTGATTCATGGTCTAGAAGGGGTATTTATTAGCTCTAATGGACTACGAGACGAATGGGCCTTGTGTGCCCGGTGAAGGCACTTTGACCTACCCTCTGGGTGATGGGGAGCCTCTGAAGGATTTGAAGCAGGGCAGAGATGTGGACAAATCTGCCAAAAGTAAACAAGCAAACAAAAAAAGTCAACAGCGTATTATGTTCATGTGTGATTCCATTTAGGCTTTTTGGAATTTTGAAAACAGCTTAAAGACCCCATTATGATCTTGCCAGAGGCCAGGAAATTCTGAATCAAATGATTCCTTAGCTCCCCTCTAATTCTGACAGTCTAAGATTCCATAACAAGGAAGGTAGAGCTATTGCCAAAAAGTATAATGCATCACAGTGTCAGACTTTAGGATTATCTGCTGCTTGGGGTTTTCCACAGCACTGCTCCCCTTCATTAGTGGGGATAATTGAGAGTTGACTACAGTCGTTACTGCTGTTGTGATGGGTATTTGAAGCTAAATTCCAGCAAGCAGGAGATGTGTGAATATTTATCTCAGCTGCAGAAAGTTAATGCAGTGTGGCATTAATTACCCTGTCTGAGCCTGCTGTCTTCTTCTGTTTTTGGGTGTCATTTTCAGTTGGATAAATTAGTTTCCAAAATTAGAATAGAGCAGATTGTAGGGTGAGATCAAGGCAGCCTGACTTCTTGGGGCATCCAGAAAGAAGAACGGGCTGAGAACGTCTACCCAGGAAACATTAAGATGCATCCTTGAAGCCCAGCACAGGCAAAAGAAAATGTTTTTCCCCAGTACTTGTACTTAACTATTTTCGACTCCACCCACCACACCTAGAACACAAACACACAATAAAGTGACAGGTTTAGCCTTACAACAGGTATTTGAAATAGTTCAAGAGACTGGAAAGGAATAGATTTGGTGTTTAATAAATCTATAGATTTTGCTACAGTTGATTTTTGAGAGAATAAAGTCCAACTGGAGTGTATTTAGAATAAAGGGATCAGAACTGTGAGGAAACTAGAAATAGCATTATAGTCATTCAGTAATTCAACAGACTCACTGAAGACCTACTGTGCTAAGTTCATATTTGTAAAATGGCAGAAGAAACTGGCAAGTGGTAACCTAGAGTAGGACATGGAAGAATGGACTTCCATACTTTTTTGTCATCAGACTATTGGAAGAAGGATTATACTTATTTACATTTATATACAGGGCAGTGTAACGCCTGTAGGTGGAAGACGTGGAGGGACAAATTGGCACCCTGTTACACTGCAGAATAGGGTGCCTCCAAGGAAAGAGGTTCCTTCCCCATGGAATAACACAAACATAACAAGTTCTAGAGGAACCAGAAACTGGATCTGATGGCAGGAGTCCTGGGTTCTGTTCTTGGCGTGGTTACTAAGTAACCCTGTGACTCTGAAGAAACAAAAGCTGTCTTCACAGGACTTCAGATTCCTCGTATGTACAATGATGGGCCGCGACAACCTTATCTTCTAGGCCATTCCACTTTACAGTAGAAAGCAAGCAATATGATACGCTATACTCGAGAGACAGCACAATGACCTTGAGATCACACAACCTCTCTGCACTTCAGTTTTTATCTTCAAAGGGAGGACTGAAAAAATAAAAGCTACCCCCAGGACTATTAGGCAGATAAATAAGACATGAGGTGCTCTGTGAACTCTGAAGCACCTACAGATAGAAGGATTGGTCTCTCTCTCTCTCTTTTCTCTCTCTCTCTCTCTCTTTAATGGTCGCTGTTGTAAAAGACTAGAAAAAGCACTGGACCCTGGACCCTTTTTTCAGTTCTCATGTCTCCAGACATATTAGCTGTGTGACCATGGGCAAATTACCTAACTTCTCTGTACTTAAGTTCACCCTTGCGAAAGAGATAAAGCATCTGCTTTATAAGGTTGCTATGATGAGATGAGATGATAAAAAAAACATACTTGAAAATACCTAACATGGCACCAGACACATGGTAGGGGCTCACAGAATACCAATTCATTTTGAAGTTTCAAGAAAATAAATAAGAAGAATCTATATGACACGGCAAGAGACAAGCTAATATATAAAATATGGCAAAATTAGGATTTTATTGTGCCCATTTAATTCTGGCACAAACCTCCCAGAGTGACAGCATAAAGGTCAATTTTAGCAGAAGGTCCTGTGCATACTTAAAACAACAGTATCCATCAAATCTGCCTGACCAGTGCACAGTGAGCTGTCTCAACATCAGCTGAAGTCTAACGTAGTTTAAATAGGGCTGAACACTCTTTCCCATCTAGGTGTGGATTGCAGGTTTGCTGTATGACAGGCTGGTTAAAAATCCCTGTATGTGTTTCAGGACAGCCCCCCAGGAGCAGGCAAATGACTGGCCAAAGCTGAGGGCTCAGATTGAATGGAAACAAGTCCAGAATCTTGTAATTAAGAGCCAAGGACACAGTTGCTGTTTCTGTTGCTCAACAGTGCACCCAGGCATCACTGCTTGTAGAAGAGAAATTTGAAATAGAATTTCAGGGTTCTCAAGTGGACATTTATGAAAATGTGTTGGAAAAATGTCCACTTGACTCATGGTAATTGTTAGCATTTTCTGAATCTTTATCACTACCAAGCATTGTGCTAGATACTTTACATATGTAATCTATAATTCCCTCAAGAGCCCCATAGGTTAAACAATATTATTCCTATTTTGTGGTTGGAGACACCAAGACTCAGAAAGCATAAGTATCTTGTCCACATGACACGGCTTTTCTAACTCTCCCTACCTTACCATGCTGCTTCCCTAACAAGGCAATCAGTCCCAACTTGAAAACGAAAGACAGAATGGAGTGCATAGTTATTTTGGATGATAAAAGTGTTGCCAAAATGGTATGCACCCTGATCAAATACTTCAAAAGTAACCTAAGGTCATCCATCATAAACTGTCACTTTTCTGTTTAATCTTAAACCCCTCTTCCCAAAGCTGTCTCAGAAAATCCATGCAAGTGGAAAGGGCAGGCCTCACTTTGTTCCTTTATCCACAGGAGCCAGAGCCTCTCTACGCGCAGATCAACAGACCTAAGAAATAGCATCGATGTGAGCTCGTGGCGGGTGCTCAAGACTGGCATGGACATCAGCATCACGACAGGCTCTCTTGTATTCTTTCACCTCATCCCACAAGAAATTCATGATTGCCCAATGGAACTCGCTCAGAAGAGGGAACTAAACGTTTTTGGCAACCAATGGCAGATATCTATGGCAGCACACAAAAATATTAAAAGATCCACCCAACATTAAATCACAAATCAAGCAAATGCTTACCCCACAAATATTGAGCTCTCATAACTGGGTTTAAGATGACCCAGTGTGCAAAATCATTAATTCTCTTTTTATTTCTCTACCTGTTGACCACTGTAGAGGTACCAAATTTGGCGTGACAAGCATCAGAGGATCACAACAGGGTTCGAACTGACTTCTTTAAGCAAAAACGAGGGTCTTCTGTGATCACAATATCATCATCCATATGCCTTTTGACATAGGATGATGTGTCTTTGTCACTCCGTGGGGCCTGGTCTGCCATTTTCTCCCCTTTCCTTTCTTTGTCATGTTTGAAAATTAATAGGTGTACAAATTTTTGTATTGCTTTTGACTTTTTTTTTAGAAATGGGTGAAGAAATCTAACTGGGGAGAAAAAAAAACACCTCAATGAAATGAATTAACTTGAAATTACAAGACAAATAAGTGGTTGATTATTCATTATGATCAAGAATGTTGCCAAAACAACCCTTTAGCTATTCTGCATCCTGGTGAAGAAAGACAGCTTTCAGTTTGAACCTTCATTCTGTGAGTAGGAAAAGACATCAGATCCCATTGATGAGAAAGATGAAAAATGCATCTGATTTCCTAAGAAGCTCTAAACTCTAAGTACAATAAAATGATATTTTTTATTTTTCCGATATCTTGCTGCTGTGATGCTATGCAGACAAGTGTCTTCTCCACGTGCCATTTTCAAAGAAAAGTCATTTGCCAAATAAATCTGGTACAATTCTGGTAATGTGGTTTTGGATCTTAAAAACCAACTTTCTAGTGGAACAATTGTGGCATAAATATTCAGAATAACAAACTGATTCCGTGGTCCAAATGGTTCATCTTTATCTCTTTTTTGTACATCAGAAAATTCAAATGGGATTTTTATTTTATAACTTGAAAAAAAAAAAACCTTACCATTAAACTCTTTAAATATTTAAGGGAAATGGCTTTAAGGAGTTCTAATGAAAAAAAAAATTGTCATTTTTTTTTGTAAATATAAATGTTAATGAAAATGCTTTTTAATAATGCCATTACACTGTAGAGAAGGTAGCAGATTGAGTGCAAGGTGTGACAAACTTGATGGATGGGGCTCACTTTCCAGATGTTATTCTGGAGCATATGTAGGAAGCTGGAGTGCAGGGACAGCTGGCAGGAGCAGTTGGCCAATCAGCAGCTAGTGAACGGGAAGGGAGCGCGTGACTGTCATCTAGTCTTTCCACGAGAGTCCCTTGAGCAAACCACGAAAAAGACAATTCACATTCTGAAGAATTCAGATTCTGAAACTCTCCCACCTCCCCACTCCCACCTACCCCCATATAAATCACTGGACTGTTTGTACGTGAAACAGAAGAGGCTAAGCTTCCTTTTTTTACACTTATGAGACAAAAAGTGCAGCGTTTGGTTCGTATGTTTAGCACATGATTTTCATAAAGAATCTATATATTTTTGCCCTACAGAGAATTGTTATACAGGTCAAATGTGTTTTCCTGATGTTCCTATGCAGTTACAGTATGTTGAATTTAGTGTTTTAACACTAAGAAGAAAACTTCTAAGATTCATGTGATTGATTAATTGGATTTGGGGATAATTATTATTACTTGGT
Organism: Cacajao melanocephalus; assembly: GCA_963573385.1. Classification (NCBI taxonomy): domain Eukaryota; kingdom Metazoa; phylum Chordata; class Mammalia; order Primates; family Pitheciidae; genus Cacajao; species Cacajao melanocephalus. The sequence goes on along the minus strand of CAUYLG010012478.1, from coordinate 55,904 downwards.
TTTGAGATTTGAAAAGTAGAATTTCCATTGATATGATTAATTTGAATAGGCCTGTATTTGGTTCTTCGTATCAACAGAAACTAAAATGATTTAGAAGATTGATTTGAAAATGATTGTATACTTGTTCACAAAGAGAAAAGTGATACATCAAGGTAACGGTTCTCATTTAAAGCCCACACTTTACACTATTAGGTCACAGGAGTCTAATAATTTTTTTTTCCAGTTAGATAAACTGACCAAATGTCTGTTCAAGAATATATGTAAATGTCATCCTAATGTGGAAGGTCCGAAGAACCAGAAAAGTGAGAAGGGCTGTTTACCTCCCTCTGTAGCTATCACCTGTTGATCCGCGGGGTTTCTCGAGGAATGAGCAAACATTTTATGATTAGGTAACCCTTTCACATGAAGGGGAAGATGGGAAAGGTTTGATGACCGTAAGAGTTGGCTTGAGACCAGTTCAATTGTGTTTTCTGGGGATCTGATAAGATAGGCAGTTCCTGTAGGAAATTGCTTAAATTTCTTTGTTGTCCATGATTTGATTCTAAACAAGTGGTGCTATCTTCTCCCTCAATATGGCTGTCTCGAGTTTGTCTTGCAGTATCACACTGTTATACCAGTTCTTTGGGTTGCTTCTGACACATTCAAAGTGAACTCTGGCTGATGTTGCTGTTTCAGGTATACCATCTGGAGTTAATTTTCTAGCAGAAGGTGAAAGTCCGGGGGACTCGTCCCCCTTCATTGAACATGATTGAAACTATAACTGGCTGTGAACTTAAAGAAGATGCCCAAGTGATACATTAAAGTGAGGGAAATAAAGTCAAGATTTTAAAACTGCCATCCATATTCTCATTGGCAGAATTCTGATTGTTTTTCCAAGCACTGTTTGGTGAGCCTGGAACCAGCGTATCCTGTCCCAGGAATACAGTGAAATTTCCAAGCAAGAGCTGAGGTGCCAATACCAAAACACCATGGGGAGTCTGCACAGTTCTGGTTAGATCAATAAAAAAAAATCCATGTGTACAACTGTTAATTCCTCATCCTCCACTAGCACTAAATTTGTCACTTTAAATTTTGAAACCAGGGAAACGCCACCTGTCATTCTGTCCCCATTTTCCATAGCTCTTCAATCTTTACATGCAGCAAGACTTTTTTGATAGCTTGTACTCATCCCAGTGTCTCCTGAAACCCCATTATGTAATGTACCGGGCACCTTCTTTTAAACAAATGTTTACTCTGTGGGTTTGGTTCATTTCAATTTCTGCGTTCTGACACATATTTTTTTAATAAAGATGAGAAAGAGAAAATGACTGTTGCAGTACATTTCTAGACCTACTTTAACTTTACCTCAGATGACAGTTTGTTAACATATATGGACACATTATTTTTAACTTTATGTACAATGCATTCAACAGAACAGCAAAATTTTTAGAAATTTTCCATTAATTTCTGTAACACACCATGTAAAACTGTTGCAAATAAACATGTTTGAGAACAACACCTTAGCCTGGCTTTATTCTACAAGTTTCCACTGGATACTCAGGCTTGGACTGGAAGAGGAAATCGCTCTACCTAAGATTCCATCTGGCCAAGTGACAGCCTCTGTTTTCCCGGCCGTGGGCTAAAAAGAGCAAGCTTCATTGAGGAGTAAGGTCAGTTTTGTCAGCCCTCGGTTGAATTCAAGTGCTTGCTATGCTTGGAAAAGCAGCCACAGACAGGAAGGAGGATGTTGTCAGAAGAAAAGCAAACCCTGTGTAGATGTGGTATTTGGACCACATTTAACATGGGACTTTCAAAACTGGGAAAGACTCCAGGACTAGCCCTGTGGATTATGTCTTCCCCTAAAACTAAACAAAAAAGCCTATCAAACTATTGATTAGAAAACCGAGATTAACCTAGACTGTCAAAAATTTCCCCATCTTTCATTTTAAGGTCATCTGCTTTAAGGTACTCAAGAAGGAATCATTTATCTTTCTTTACATTCCCCTCAAACTCCACACCAAAATAAAAAGGTCTGAAGCTGGATTGTATGTATTGAAGAATACAAAAAAATGAATATATGTGGGTGCTGTATACATATGTGTGTATGCGTGTGTGTGTGTGTGATTTTTATTTCCTTTTGTAACTAAATCAAATAATCAGCCAGATTACAATTAGGTCATTGAGATGCAAAAAATCACCACTGTTTAAGAATGGTTTTGTTAATGATTGCATAAACACAAGCCCTCAATCTGGCCTTGTTTTAAAGAAGGTATTACATAGATGTTATTGCTAACTTTGAGAAAATGGGCTTAGATTCTAGCAAAGTAAATTTGGAGCAGATAGAAGAAACAACTTCCATACAGTAAGAAATGCTAAAATCCTGGACTGAATTGTTAGAAAATGTTGCACAAGTTTTTGTTTTTCTTTTGTTTTGTTTTGGTTTGGTTGAGACAGGATCTCACTCTGTTGCCCAGGCTGGAATGCAGTGGTGTGATCTTGGTTCATTGCAACCTCTGCCTCCTAAGCTCAAGCAATCCTCTCGCCTCAGCCCTCCAAGTAGCTGGAACTACAGGCATGCACCACCATACCCGGCTAATTTTTGTATTTTTTGTAGAGATGGGGTTTCAACATACTGCCCAGACTGGTCTTGAATTCCTGAGGTCAACTGATCCACACGTCTCTGCCTCCCAAAGTGCTAGAATTACAGGCCAGAGCCACCACAGCAGGCCAGAAGAAGTATTTCTTAATAAAAGCAGTGACTTTTGCACGTGTTGAACAACTAGTATGTGCCAGGCAGATGCTGGCTGCTCTATGTCCATTGCCTCTGCTAATTTTCTGAACAACCTGGAAGGGGTAGATATCATCCAAATTTATAGATAAAGACATTGAAATTCACATAGATTAAGTAACTAACTTCCCCAGCCAGCAAATGGCAGAGTTGAGATTTGAATATTGGCCTCTTTACTCACAGTTGAGTTTAATTTTAAAATAATTGTATATCACTGTTTGAAATAGTTCTACATAGGTTTTTTTAACCTAATAGTTCTACATTGACTTTCTATGTCTCTTAGACTGCTAGTGGATCTTTGGTCATAAGTTAGATTCTTAAGTTCCATTCAAAGTAAAAATAAAAATCCATTAGATGTTACTCTCTTACCCTGCTAAATACATAGTTCCATCTTTAACTGGCACCTGTCAAAGCTTGTGTGTCTGAGTGATAACGAATAAACTTTTTTATTGAACTCGTTGAAGTTTAGCTGAAACCAAGCCCCGGGGATTTACTTTGCCAACCTAAATGAATCATCTTAAAGAAGTGACAAATTAAAAGGTGTCCTATTTAACTGCTAGGTGGATGCCAAAATACATCAGACATATATCTGCTTTCATTTTGTGCTTGAGAGTAAGCCCTTGTTGTTTTGACAGCAAATGTTTTTTGTTTTACTCAGAATGACAGTCGGAAAAACGCCTAGAATAAGAACAGGTTTCATCATTGAAATCAACCTTCAAAGCTTTGAAAGCTTTTAAAAGATGTTTAAATTCAAGGGAAATGTGAGCAATGGTGCCTGGAAGATTAAAAAGAGAGAGAGAGTAAACATGTAAATGGCTTTCCCAGCGATTAGTGACCAGTCTCGGTATGTATGTGAAAATGGGAATAATCCCTGCCACCGTTGTGCTCCTGCTTTGTCCATGCCACTCATTTTCTAGCCATCATTTCCAAATCTTTACACGAACCCCAAGAGGAAAAGAATATGCTCTCCATTCCACAGGTTGGGAAACTGAAACTCAGATATGTTCCACAACAGCTATCATCAATTAACAGAGCCAAAGATGTCACCCAGAGGCTGTCATAGTTCCTGGGGTCGGATTCCAGGCCTCTGTCTTCTAGTCCATGGTGCTTCTTTCTGACAGGTTGTTTTCTGTGATGTCAAATTGCTCATATACCCTCTAAAAATACTTTGAGCCCTTCTGTATTCATTTCCCTGTTGTGTCTGTTATAGTAAAAAAAAATCACACCATGCGTTACCCTGACTCAGTACAGAAATTGATTCTTACGTAAAATGACTGTAGTTATTTTAAGACAAAGGAAATATCCAGTTTTATTCTCAAGAATAGTAATAGCTCTAACTCAATCCAATGAATATTTAATTTCAAAACAAAACCCTTGCATTCACTTTACCTTCCAAGGTACAGAGATCTGAAGAGGGAGCCTTTTTTGAACGGGCTTTCTTTTCACTCTTTGCTGAAGAATATTAATGACTGCCACATGGAAAATATCTAAATATTCTTGCGAGATGGCAGCCTTTGGTGACTTGGGTCTTTAATCTTCCGAACAACCTCTTATCACTTCTGTCACTCACTCTGGGGGTCACAGCGTGGAGCAGGGAACAAGCAGGAATGGTTGGAGATGGAATAAGCAGGTCTTAGAGCTGGCGTACTGTCAACAGTAAAATGCCAGATGTCCTTCCTCATACTGTACTTTTAGTAACTCCACCATGCCTCACCTTTGGGGTGGAATGGTGGGGGAGGTGAACCCTGAAGTCTCATTTCAGATTACAGGTCAAAGTCATTCACGTGTAGCTCAGGGCCATGAGCTCAAAAACCTAGCAATGTAGTTAGTTACTAAAGGAAAGCTGTTTCCTCTTACTTGTCTTGTGCCCTTTCAGACCTTCATAGAAGGAACAAGAAAGGTGGTCAGCCATCACACAGCCCATGTTTATCCTTTGAAGATAAAGCAACATAGCATAGGCTAAAAGTAAAGGAACCCTAATTCAGTGATTAGCCCCACTTTCATCAGAAGAAAGACAAATGATGCAAAAGTCAAGGAGGCAGATAGTTGTTTTCTTTCTTCCCGGTGGGTGCTAAACTTAAGCAAAACCTGAGAAGCAAGGTGTGTTACCAAATCTTCACCCTTGGCTTATCACTTGTTTCTTTTCTCATTTAAGTGGAGCCCACTAGCTTCACTGGGGAGTCCATATAGAGTAGTTTCCAGATAGTGGACTCTGAATTCAGAAAGTCTTTGACTTGCCAGCTGTTTCACCTCAGACAAGTCACTTAAGCTCTCTAAAAATTCATTTAATCACATGTAAAATTGCAGGCTATTGTAAGAAATAAATGTGATCATCTCATGCCTGGAACATAGTAAACACTCAATGCACATTACCCATTGTTAATATCAAAGAAAGTCTAATCACTATTATAGATTTTTTATATTCTTTTACTTTCACCTTATCCTTGACCATCTATTATCTAACTCTATCAGGTCTGAAGAAAGGCAGTAAGTGATACTTTCTCATTTTACTGTCAAAGAAAAGTAAAGAGGTATACACAAACAGCATCCAAATTTTCCTCCCTGGCAAAGTTTAAAGCAAAAATACATTATGGACTTATTCATTTAACAGAGTTATTAACAACATGCTATGTGCTAGATCTTCTGATAAGCACTGGAGATTGAGGATTTTTAAAAATGCATACATGACTGTCCCTGCTTCGAGAAGCTCAGATTCTAGAGGGGGAACTAGGTTAATAGAGGAGTAAACTGTAGTAGAATTAATGCTGGAATAAAGGACGTGCTAATACCGTGGGAGAGGCAGGAGAGTGCTATATAGAAGCGTTGATGGGTCAACCGGGTGTTAAGAAGCAAGTAGGAGTTTACCATGAGGTGACAGTAGTGGAGGGAAAAGCATTAGCAGAACTAGCAGAAGAGCAATGCACATGATATGCCTGAAGTAGTTGTAAAAAAAGAGGCAGAAAATGATGCTCATTTAATTGTTGAATAACAGAAAAAACAAGTTCTCGATTCATATCCAAATCTAGAATAACAAAACATCAAAAAAAGTAATATAAATTATATCCTAATCTTTTCAGTGGATAATCAGAAGTTGCTAAATTTTAAACACAGCTGTAAACCATGACCAAATAAACTTGACTTTTGGAATGTAATTAATAGTTAAGAGAGACTGTCTCATCTTAATGGATGACAAAAGGCATCGATAAAATTCATTATCCTCTTCAAGAAAAAAACTGGAAACTAGAATTATAGTAATATTTCCTTCACATGATAAAGAACATCTACCTCAAACTAATAGCCAATATGGAACTTCTTAGCAGTGAAACTTAAGGGTAGCCCATTAAAATCAGATGGAGATCAAGGCAGCAGCTATTACCTCTGTCATTTAACATTGCTCTGAAATTTGAGGCAATGCAACGCACTAACATAAGAAAAAGAAATCAAGTGTTTAAAATGAGAACATTGTCAGTGTTTGCAGAAAATATTTTCTAACAGGAAATACCTATCAAGTGATAAGAACAAATAAGAGAATTACCTAAGGTTGTACTTTAAAAATAAATATATAAAAGTCATTATTTTTTATATTGCTATAGGTAACCTTTTAGAAAACTTACTGGAAACTTACACAGATTCCATTATTAATGATAGTAACAAAAGGAGAATACTCAAGAATAAATTTAAGACTGAAGATGTAAGATCTAGACGAAAAAAGAAAACAATAGAATAAAGCTGCAAAGGCTTGTTGAAGGGCATAAAGTAACAGAACAAATTGAAAGACAAGGTCCAACTCTCCATAATTAATTTATAACTTACTGCAATAACAATCTCAATTTTATAATATATCTTCAATCATGTATTCATATTCAAACATATTTTAAGTCATATCTGAATGTGAGAATATCCGAGAAAAAAATTCAATCATGACCATAAATTTATACTATCAGATCAGATCTCAAAAATAAATCCAAAATAATTTTAACTGTTTGGTTTCACTAATTACCCCATGATTTATTCTATTTACTTAGTCATGGTTTACGGAATATAAAGTACAGAAATAAACTCAAAGAATTAATATATGATTGAATATATTCGAATTAGCAGGGATAAAATACACTATTCAATAAATGGAACTAGAATAACAAAAACTACTAGAAAATGTTAGATTCCTACCTCATACTATCTCGGTAATTAAATTCCATATACATTCAGTATTAAACATATGTATACAGGAAAGTGTATAGGAAAATATTAATGAATATCCATATGGGGTAGAAAAGGTCCTCATAAGTATACCACCAAATGCAGAAAATATATATTTATAAAAATATGGATAGGTATAACAAAAATTTATATGTAAAAATGGTAACATTAAAAGACCATGGGAAATTAGGAAAATATTTACAACATACACTATAAGCAAAGTTTTATTGTCTTAAATGTACAGAAATCTTTATAGAAAAAGTTTATAGAAAAATTGGTAAAGAACATAAGCAAAAAAGTCCTGAAGAAGAAAGGTCCATAAATAACAGCTAGAGACATAAAGCAACTAAATGTTTCATCAATAGGAAGCATATTAACTAAATTGCAATACTATGCAGCGTTTTTCAAAAAGTGAAAGGAGTCTAAAGTATGCTTATATGAAACAGTGTTGAGATATTTAAGAATAGTGTGTGTAGTGAGTTCCCATTTTTGTTAAAAATATAAGAAGTATAAAAAAGTATGCATGTAGGTGTTTATGTATACGTAGAAAATTTTCATTACTATATTCAGGAAAGTGCTTATTTAATAAGCATCCATTGAGTGCCTGTTGTGTGTCAGGCATCCTTCTACATGCTGGGGAAACAAAGCCCCTGCCCTTATGCAATAGTGTTCAAGTACATGCTAATGAGAGAGTTCAACTGAGATAGGGTGTGGGAGCCTGGGGGGGGCGAGGTGCGGAGAAAACAAACTTACCATCTATACCTTATATGCTATTTGAAATGTTATGCTACTCCTTACGTTATGTTTCCAGTATTTTTAATTAGCCCCAAAGCATTCTAATCATCTACAATTTTTTTTTTTGAGACGGAGTCTTCCTCTTGTTGCCCAGGCTGGAGTGCAGTGGTACCATCATCTCGGCTCACTGCAACCTCCGCCTCCCGGGTTCAAGCAATTCTCCTGCCTCAGCCTCCTGCGTACCTGGGACTACAGGCATGCACCACCAAGCCCAGCTAACTGTGTGCATTTTTAGTAGAGATGGGCTTTCTCCATGTTGGTCAAGCTGGTCTTGAACTCCCGATCTCAGGTGATCTGCCCGCCTCCACCTCCCAAAGTGCTGAGATTGCAAGTGTGAGCTAATGCATGAGGCCTAATCTACAAACTTTTATAATAAAAGTTTTTTATTATAAAATAAAAGTTTTTATTATTTTTGTTTCAGGTTGAAACAAAACAACTTTTGCCTATCAGATTACCAATAATAATTTTTAAAGTGATTATCTGTGTTGGTGAGGATATGAGGAAAAAGGCACTCAAACAACTTTGTTTGATTCAAAGATTTATAAGTCAGACACTTTTAAAGGACATAATATTCAACATGACAATTCCATGTATAAGACTGGAATTTAAAACATGAGACTTTGCATGGTACTGAACAAATATGTATTAAGATATTCACTTTTTGTGTATGTCATAGAGAAAAACTAGAAATCTAAATTTCAAATAATATAAAACTAAATATTACATTCATAGAATAGGATGCTATGACTATATGATCATTGATATACTCCTTGAAGACAGAGAGCATGTCTCTTACATTTATTTTCCACATCAATCAGTGTGATTTTATGAATGTTTATGAATGCAGCCATTAAAACATTGTAGAACCTATATTTTACCCCATTGTTTCTCAGGCTATTTTTTAGTAATCATTCAATATAACAAAATGTAAAATCGGGCCGGATGTGGTGGCTCACTCCTATAATCCCAGCACTTTGGGAGGCTGAGTTAGGCAGTTCATATGAAGCCAGGAGTTTAAGACCAGCCTGGCCAACATGATGAAACCCCGTCTCTACTAAAAGTACAAAAATTACCCAGGTGTAGTGGTGCACTCGTAGTCCCAGCTACTCGGGAGGCTGAGGCACGAGAATCACTTGAACTCAGAAGGCAGAAGTTGCAGTGAGCCAAGATAGCGCCGCTGCATTCCAGCCTGGGTGACAGAGCCAGACCTTGTCTCAAAAAAAAAAAAAAGTGTACAATCATGTATACATTGTGATTCTGATTTTGTTGTGTGATGTTTCTGTGCATATATATAGTCACATATATGCATAGAAAAAAACTGTAAAAATCCAGGTAGTAGAATTATGTATGATTTCCATTTTATTCTGTGCACCGAATTTTTAAATTTTGTTTGGTGGTTTCTCTTTTTAATTTTATTTTATTTTAAGTTCTGGGATACATGTGAGATGTTTTCCTGTCATTCTGTACTAAATAGCTATCTCTTTTTTTAGTCAGAAAAAAATAAGTGTTGTTTTAAGAAACAACAACCCTTTTGTTATTAAGAAAAAAAAAAAGACCTGGTTGTAAGGAGAAGGTGGAAAGAACAGGGCTGGTGGAAAGGGGAAAATGTGATTGGTAGATAGAGATAATCGTGAGCTGGCTAAGGGGTGGACGGCTGGACTAGCTGTGCAGAGGTGAAGAGACACAAGGGGCTTGTCACAGGCCAGATAGGGGAGGGGATAACTAGGTCTGGCCTTGCCCAGCAAGGGGAGTGTGATTTCTGGGGGACTAAGGACTTATTTGAAGCAGGACCACAGCCTGATAAGACAGAGAGATGATCCAGTGCCACACAGAGAGGGGGCCTGGTCTAAAAAAGCTTGTCAGAACCGCAGGCAGACCCACTGGCACCCTGGGGAGGACTTCCTGCAGCTCTGGCGTGGACATCACCTACTGGAATCGAAACATGGTTACTAAGAATGGGCTCTCGTGGCCAGGATCCAAAAGGAAGGCTGTGGTTCCATGAGGAGACCTGTTCTGAGTCAGGATAATAAAGCCATATCCAAACCCCACTTGCTGGAACAAAGCTATCTCCAAATCTTACCTTTAGATAAAGGTGATAAATGGTATGCAGCTATCATAATAGTAGGTAATATTCGTTGAGCTTTTAATTTGTACCAAACAGCACGTGAAATGCTTTACTTAGCTTGTCTCAGTTCATCCTCACAACAGCCTTGTAAGGTTTAAACAATTTTTGTTCCCATTTTATAAGAATGGCACTGAGGCTTAGAGAGAAAGCACCCAGGTCACAGAAGCTGCACTCAGAAGGGCTGAAATTCACACCCAGAGTCTGACTCTAGAACTCAGGTTCTTAATCATTACTCCAAGTTGACTCCTTACTTAAGGCCAGAATGGAAATTACTCATTGAACTAGATGAGGTTGTTCGGTGACGGTATGTTGGAAAAAAAAAGGAGAGAATTTGGGATCAAAAACAAAACTGACAAGCACTTAAGCAATTTCTTTAAGCTTCAAACCACGCTGATAAAGCAGTCAGTGGAAATCCATCAATCCCTTCCTCAAAGGGAGCTTGATCTTTGGACAAGGTTTGAATGACATACTCTCATCCTCAAACAGGCACAAAGAGACCATCAGAAAAAAAACCAAGCACCTTACACTTTATGCATGCTTCAAAAGAGATGTGAAAATGAGTTGGGGAAGACCAGACTCTTGAGCACCTTACACAGCCAATGAGTTTGCTAACTCAGGAGACACAAAACTCAGCTCTGAAAAACAGAGGCATTTTGGAGATCATGGCCATCAGTGAGTTGGAGGAGGAAGAAAGCCCAGAGATTTCTACACCCAACCTTTCTGTCAGCCTCTCTTCTCAAAAATTATAGCACCATCATTGCCAACCTCACCTCACCCATGAAAATCATGCTGTGATCAAAAGAAGCATATCTATGTCAATCTACAAAGCCTGTTGTTTATGATTTACAGCTTGCAAAGGAACAACAGCATTCTTTTTACTTAGTATGCATCCTTTATTTCAGCAAATATAAAAATTTAAAAGTTTAGAAAATATAAAATGTAGGCCTGGCACAGTGGCTCACAGCTGTAATTCCAGCAGTTGGAAGGCCAAGACAGGAGGATCACTTGAGGTCAGGAGTTTGTGACCAGCCTGACCCACATGGTGAAACCCCGTCTCTACTAAAAATACAAAAATCAGCCGGGTGTGGTGGTGCGCGCCTGTAATCTTAGCTACCCGGGAGGCTGAGGAAGGAGAATCACTTGCACCTGGGAGGTGGAGGTTGCAGTGAGCTGAGATCATACCACTGCACTCCAGCCTGGGCGACAGAGCGAGACTCCATCAAAAAAAAAAAAAAAAAAGAAAAAATAAAAAAAAAGAAAGAAAAGAGAAGAAAAGAAAAAAGAAAAGGAAATATAAAATATATAGCTATAAAACTTTCATGTCTGCTTCTATGCTTCTAACCTTACTCTGCCAACCCTATCTTTCCATTTGTTTTAAAAAATGTATTTTTAATTACACCATGACCATAAACACATTTTTAATATAATAATATTAATATTACAGAGAAAACTGTTGACCATGCTCTTTTATCCTAGTTTCTTTCCCAGAGACAAACAATTATCCATTCAGTGTGTCCTTCCAGATTCTCCTAGGTGTTTACATTCACAAATGTTTACTACACACATACATAGTTTTTATTTTATAGGTGTTTGCTTTTTTAAAAATCTAAATAGTATTACGCAATATATACAACTTGTTTTTCTTCACTGAACCGTAGATTTGAAAGATCATCTCTCATGCATACATAAATCAACACAGATAAATGTGTGTACCTGTGTGTACATGACACTTAGGTACAATGTTCCTATAGGAAAGTACAGGGATTCCAGTCTATCACTTAGCAGCTCTGGACCTTGGGTGAGTTAACTTCTCTGAGCTACCATACCATAAGCCGGGTGTGGTGGCACACGCCTGTAATCCCAGCTACTCGGGAGGCTGAGGCAGAAGAATCACTTGAACCCCGGAGGCGGAGGTTGCAGTGCGCTGAGATCACGCCACTGCACTCCATCCTAGGTGACTACACATACATGTCTGTAAAAATGAGATGAGGTTAGCACTGTAATGAGGCATAAATGAGCAAGCAATTGTAAAGTGCCTAGAACATGGTAAATTCTACCTTTGTGTTTGCTAAATATTAATAAAATGCCTGAGGTCCAGCACTGGTGAGGAGCACAGGGAGATCTGCTCTCATGCCCACCTACCTGGCTGCTGGCAGTCCTTACGCTCCTTTGTGACCCTCTCTAAGAAGCAGGAGTGATCACCGATCCCCCCTCCATATGCAGAAGCAAAGGCTGGATTCTCAACCTTACCCCTTCTTACTACCCCAGACTCTCTGGGTGGGGTGTCTTCACTCTCTGGGTGGGTGAAGCATCTCAGCCTTCCTCCTGTGGAGACAGGCTATTCTCATGGGGCGAGGGGAGGTGTCTTGCCTGCTATCTGCTGGACCTCTGCCGTCCATGCCTCCTCCCTACTTTTACAGCTAGATTCTAATAATCCCACCTTGGCCATGCTTGTCCCTCAGCCTCTCTTCTTCATCCCACTAGCACTGCAGAACAAGCCTGCTAAGAGGTAGCCTTGTCTTTCCCCTTTGAAATCCATCTTAAACAATGTCTAAGAAACACAACTTTGCTCATATACTCTGCTCTTCTAAGACCCTCCTTGACTCCATGTTACCTGTAGAACTGAGCCTGGGTGAGTCTGATATTTCCACCCAGGTTTCAAATAAACGAGGAATTAAAATTACAGTAAGTGGTGAATTTTCTGGAATGTCATCATAAAGTTGTACCCTGAGCAGTTACTGGCTCTCATCCTTAGATGTGTCAGAAGCCTTGATGGGCTTTCTTGTCCAAAAGGCGAGTTGGGGAGGGGTTTGGGAACACTTCGTAGTTCTCTTCTTCCCCTATCCTGTGTTCAGCTGCCAATGGCACTACCCTGAGCAGCTGAGCCAGTTATGACCACAGAGCTGGTTATTAGCAATCTTATCCTCCCCAGCAGGTGCGGTTTGGATATGGCTTTATCATCTCGACTCAGAACACATCTTCTCGTGGAACCACAGCCTTCCTTTTGGATCCCGGCCACGAGAGCTCATTCTTAGTAACCCTGTTTCAATTCCAGTGCTGCAGGAAGTCCTCCCCAGGGTGCCAGTGGGTCTGCCTGGGGTTCTTTTTCAGACCAGGCCCCCTCTCTGTGTGGCACTGGATCATCTCCCTGTCTTATCAGGTTGTGGTCCTGCTTCAAATCAGTCCTTAGTCCCCCAGAAATCACAGCCGGACCCCTTGCTGGGCAAGGCCAGACCTAGTTGTCCCCTCCCCTATCTGGCCTGTGACAAGCTCCTTCTGTCTCTTCACCTCTGCACAGCTAGTCCAGGAGTCCACCCTTTATCCAGCTCACAATTATCTCTATCTACCAATAACATTTTCCTCTTTCCACCAAGCCTGTTCTTTCCACCTTCTCCTTGAAGGAATGCACAGGTGGAAAAAGAAGGAAGGACAGACGGCCAAGGAATTACAACATAGTGTCACAAATACCAGCAAATATTATCCTAGAGATAGTGCTATGGGGCCAAAATAAGACATGGTTTCTTTTCCTGGGATAGGCAAAGTTTCTGATATAGTTTGGATGTGTGTCCCCTCCAAATCTCATGTTGAAATGTGATTCCCATTATTGGAGGTGGGGCCTAGTGGAAGGTGTTGGGATCATGGAGGTGGATCCCTCATGAATGGTTTTGCACTAGCCCCCTTGGTGATGAGTGAGTTCTTGCTCAGTTCACACCAGATCTGGTTGTTTAAAAGTCTGGCGCCTTCCCCGATCACTCTCTTGCTCACGCTCTTATCATCTGATATTCCTGCTTCCCTTCACCTTCCACCAGGATTGCAAGCTTCCTGAGGCCCTCACAAGAAGCAGATGCTGGCCCTGTGCTTCCTGGACAGCCTGCGGAACTATGAGGCTGTTAAATCTCTCTTTTTTTTTTTTTTAAATAAATTACCCAGCCTCCAGTATTTCTTCATAGCAACACAAACATGGACTGATACAAGCTTCTCAAAGGAAGAGTGACATTTGAGATGGATCTTGAAAAGATGAACATGAGTTTACCAGATGGAGAATGAGGACCCCAGTAGCAAGTCCACGTGACAGAGGCAACAACATGTACCCAAGTTGCACAAGTCAGGGAATTTAGGATTTAATCTAGAAGAGTATGCATTTACTCATGGGAAAGGATGGGAGAGGAAAGGAGGGGAGGGGAAGGGAGAGAAAGAAATTGCCATTTGACACGAGGGATCCATTTGTTTCCCTCTTATCTGCATTGATGAGTAATACTCAAGTGCTATAATGAAAGTTGTGAAGCAGCTAGTATGGCAATGAGCTTCAATTCCAGAAAGCTGAAGCCATGCAATGTGAGTCCCCAGAAGAAATTAGAAGTCATCTGAGCTCAGATTTTCTAATACGAACATTTCTTTTTCCTTTTATACATACCTGCCCTGCTGCCTTTTCCTCCTCACCCCACCCCATTCATCATTCTAGGACTGGAAATGTGGTGTGGGAGGGGGCAGGATGTAAGTAGTTTTTGATCTTTAGCTACCTTTGGGCTGGGAAACACAAATTACAGTGAACACTGTCATTTTAAGGATGAGAAAGCTGAGGGTTAGGTAAAGGAAATGACTTTCTCAAAGCCTCAAGCTGAGAATAAAGCCCCAGTCCTTCTGGTTTTCTGGCTCAAGTCCACCATCCCTAATAACTTCTCCATATGTAACTTCTCTAAACTATGGTGAGAACATCTGCATGCTCCCATCAGCCTTTCTTAACTCAGGACGCAGGTGTAGCCAGCCTGCCGCCAGGGCTGGAAACTGCACTTCCGCAGGTCAATTTCCTGATCACTAGCTGGAATCTCGCTCTAGGGAGGAAGACTCAAGGGCATTGCTGCCCAGATGGCTCTTGTACTTCACCCTCAGCATCAACAGAGACTTCCAAGTGCTCATCTTAAGAGTCCTTAGTTTATTGTCATTCACTGGGGCTTTACAAATTAAGGAAAGAAATGAGAGAGAGTAAGCATGCATGCATATGAGAGAGCAGATTCTAATTGCTCTCCCACAAAGTTAACAGAAAATTGAGGTTTGACCTAAAGTCCTGGCTCAAACCCCACCTTTATCAAATACTTGATATTATTATTATTTTGATTATGAGAGCTTCTGTTGATCCTCTCCTAGGTGCCAGGTGCTGTGCAGATGGTTTTCGCCCACATCATCTTTAATCCCTGCAAAATCCCAGAAAGATAGCATCATCCCTGTTTTGTAGGTAAAGAAATAAACCACAGAGAGACCAAGTCTTATGTTCAAAGTGATAGAGCAACAACCTAACAGTGTCAGGATTTGAGTGCAGATCTCTCTAACTCTGAACCTTATTTTTAAAAGCTATGTGACCTTGGGCAATACACGCTTCTCATCTGTGACACAGAGAATAATAATAAAAATTCATGTTGTGGAAAGAAAGACTCTGAGAATAAATAGATCAAAGGAAATAAAATAACTCTTACCTGTCAGGATTGCCATCAGGATCAAATGAGTTGATAAGGAAAAGTGCTTTGTAAACTGCAATACACCATCCAAATTTTATCATTATTATTATTTCAAAAAATATGGCTGCACCCATAAAATAAAACAGCATGTGGTATATATTTATGACATGTCTCAGAAACAATTTCCACTCTGACAGGTTCCCTCCGTATCATGTTATTAAAAGGTTAAGGAAAATGAACAACTGAGGATTAAGATTAGATCTTTCACACATGAAACCACAAAATCAATAGAGCCCCTGTAATCTATCCAGCGATATGAAAAAATATACCGAGGTGCCTGGAATGATTACTCAGGGAAACGCCAACAGGTATTGACAAGGAACCTGGCAAGGCAGCTACGGTGGAGGCTTGGCTGCTGCCTCCTGCACACTAGCGCCCTCCTGGTGAAAAGAGACTCATTCTGAGAAGTCAGGAATGGTGGGAGAGCCCGGGAGACGGGCACTTTTTGCTCTCTCAAAGTTCTGTAGAATTTCTCTTCCTGCAATTGGGTCAGAGCTGCGTGGGAAAAATGATAGCTGAAGCAGCAACACGGAGAGTGTGTGATTACACCTGTTTATGGTCAATATACGGTTCTTTTAAAAACTGCTATTGTTATCCTTATGCTATGATGGTCATTATTGCTGGGGCTGAAAATTATTATTTTGAAGATGCTAACTATCTTTGTGGATACCTGTGGGACTGGGCAGCCAAGGCTGCAGTCTCAAAGCTGAGGAGTTCTGCTTAGAGGGTTTAGTTTTCCCACTTACCTGGAAAGGGTTTCTTGGAGATCTCAGAGGATAGAAGAATTCTGGTGAATGTTCCAGTCAGGGTTTTAGGTCGAAACTCTGAGATGTGGCTAAACGTGAGATTGAAGCCTGGCCCTTGAGTTCTCTAAGATAAAATGACCTTTTGATAAACCTTTAGGGTTGCATGGTACTCTACCTGTATTACCCTCCTCTGGCAGTCCTGGACATGGATGTGGAGTCACAGATGATAATAGTGACAGTTATGATAGAAGTAGCAGCTTCCACATATTGTTCGCCCACCATGTGTCAAGCACTGTGCAGGAAATTTACACATATTGCTTCTAGTCTTTATGACCTCCATACCAGAACAATTTTCTCTATAGTGAAGGAACTGAGAATCAGAGAGGCAAAGTAACTTGCCCAAAGTCACATAGCTAACAAATGACAGAATTGAGATTCAAACTCAGCCCATTGTCCCTCCAGCGCCTATACTCCATCCACTTTCTGGCACTGTCTTTGAAAAGCACAAACCCCCAAACCATAGGCAAGTACTGCAACTGGGTGGAACGCCCTCCCACCGAAGAGTAGCCAACTAACAGAACTCATGGATGGCAGGAGTAACAGAAGAAGGTGCTAAAAGGAGCAGTGGGTCAGGGCAGATGCTGAAGCAGACTGGAGAGGCTTGGCTCATTTTAGAGGGCTTGGGAAGAAGCCTGCACGGGAAGGACAAGCCAGCCTCAGAGGATTGCAGTGCTTGCCAGACCCACTCACAGGCTGTCCTACTCCCAGCCTCTGAGGCCACAAGTCATAAGATTTGGGGGGTGTAAGGGTCCCCAGCCACTTACTCTGCAAGCATCTGAACACAAGCCAGCTTGGTTGCCAGGCTCTTTGGGTCCTTGTGCCCCATTTCCGGTAGCTGGGCTCTGGGCATCATCTACTTTCCAGACCTTAAGGGAATCCGGTGATTCTGGCTTGGATGAGTGGGCACTTAGGGTTGCCCTACCTCAGTAAGTTTGCCTGGATAGGAAGTGCCCAAGGGCTCCTTCCCACAGGGATTGCCATTTTATTGTGCAGGTGACGACCAGAGATTCAAAATGGAGACTCCACCTGCCCCAGAACACACAGAGATGGTATGCAAGTGGTAAGAATGGACCAAACCTCATTTTCTAGCGTGAATCACAGAACTTTTCCTCCCACTCCGTTCAGCCTTGTAGAAGAATCTCAAATCTAGGGCCAGGTTTTAGGCATCAGGCAGAACCCTACATTAGAAAAGGCCACCTCTCTGCCCTCTTCTTACACTTGTTTAAGGAAGTCCTTGAGGTTCAGAGTCAGGGTCCAGGCAGGGGTGACCTGAGAACTGGAATCAACTTCCACAAAATGGCATTCGCAGCAACCTGGATGGAGTTGGAGGCCATTATTCTAAGTGAAAACTCAGGAATGGAAAACCAAATATTGTATGTTCTAACTTATAAGTTGGAGCTAAGCTATCAGGGTGCAAAGGCATAAGAATCATACAATGGACTTGCTGGGAAGGGTGGGAGTGGTGAGGGGATAAAAGACTACACATTGGGTACAGTGTACACTGCTTGGGTGACAGGTGCACCAAAGTCTCGGACATCACCACTAAAGAAATTATCTGTGTAACCAAAAACCACCTGTTCCCCAAAAACTATTGATATAAAATTAAAAAAAACTTCCACATTTGGTGTAGAAGCTGAATAATTATAATAGCTAATGCTTGTATAATGCACTCATCCTGTGCCCAGAATTTTTCTAAACATTTTATGTATGGTAACTCGTTTGATCGTCACAGGAGCCCTATAAGGTGGGCACTATTAGCCCTATTTTCCAGACAGGAAAAATGAAGTTAAGAAGTATAACCAGTAAGTGTGGTAGCCCACTTTTGCACCATGCATCTCAGCTGCAGAACCTGTGCATGGAACCTCTCTCTTGTCATCCCTTAAGAAGACAAAGGAATTCTATACCTGCCTCACATATAGAGATTCTGGTGTCAGAGAGCCTCTGAGGAATAACAATTGCACACCTTGACAAGTGCAGCTATCCAAACTTACATCAGAGTGAATAGGCTAGCGCATTCAGGAGAAAGAGAAACTTGTAAAGTATAATAATATATTGAATCAAAATCAACACCGCATGTATTTTCATAAGACTCCTAAAATGTCTTGTATCTATATCAAACAACAACAAAAAAGGTAATTGGGTTGGTCAGTCAGTGTATTAGTCTGTTTTCATGCTGCTAATAGAGACATACCTGAGACTAGGTAATTTGTAAAGGGAAGAGGTTTAATGGACTCACAGTTCAGCGTGGTTGGGGAGGCCTCGCAATCATGGCAGAAGGCAAAGGAGAAGCAAAGGCATGTCTCTATGGCAGCAGGCAAGAGCGCTCATGTGGGGGAACTCCCCTTTACAAAGCCATCAGATCTCATGAGATTTATTCATTATTATGAGAAGAGCACAGGAAAGACCCACACCCATGATTCAATTTCCTCCCACCAGATCCCTCCTATGACATATGGGAATCATGGGAGCTACAATTCAAGATGAGACTTGGGTAGGGACACAACCAAGCTATATCAGGCAGTATGATTTAGGTGTCCTGGATTCATCCTTGACTTTGACTTGCTGTTTGTGA
This sequence comes from Cacajao melanocephalus, assembly GCA_963573385.1. Lineage (NCBI taxonomy): Eukaryota > Metazoa > Chordata > Mammalia > Primates > Pitheciidae > Cacajao > Cacajao melanocephalus. Next base: position 37,126 of record CAUYLG010012478.1, on the reverse strand, counting down.
ACCACGTGTAGGTAGCCAGGCTTATGAAGCCAGGCTTTTCCTGTCTAGTAAATTCTGCAAAGTTGCATGCTGACTGCATGTAGGCAGAAATAAATCCTCCCTTCTGAAAAGAGGGCTTTATTCTGGCTTTGCCTACTCTGGTTGCTAAACTTTTCATATCAATAGATAGATACAGGAGCCCATTGAGTCAATTGTCTAGCTGGAAGGCTGTGTAAGTTGGAAATTATGAAATTAACAGCCAGAACATCACCAATGATGATATTAATCGTTAGCATTTCTTTGCCTGATGTAAGTGACGGGGGGATGGAGACAGCAAACCACCATGGCATGTGTGTACCTATGCAACAGTCCTGCAAGATCTGCACATGTACCCCAGAACTTAAAGCACAATAAAATTAAAAAAAAAACAAAACAGCATTTCTTGAAGTCCTTCCATGTGTGGCACTGTGCTAAGCATTTTCACAATCCCGAACAGAAACGCTAAGTAGCACAGCCCATGGCCACACATTCAGTAAGTTGTAGAGACAGGCTCTACTAATGGATGTTTGGCCTGCAGAGCTGCCCTCTTACGTGTGTGCAATTCTAGCCTAATTTCGTATGTTTGATTTACCACACAGTTAAGCAGAAATATACAACAAACTGTATAAATGCTAGACTGGAGTTCTGGTGTCAGATTTAGTGTCTTCCCTGGCAAAGGGAATGGCCTCTGCTCAGGCAGGACCGGGTTCTCCTTGCTGTGGTTTGCTTGTGAGATCTGCTGATCATCTTTGGAGAGTCCCTGCTCTTCTCTCATGCCCCATCTCTGGATTAAATCATTTCCATTTATCAAGGGTCTTAAAACCCTTTGAAGAAAGATCTTGGTCATTGTACCTGCCAATTCTTGAAATTTATTCTAAGGTTTTTTTGTTTTTGTTTTTGTTTTTTTTTAATGTTTTTACTGTTTTTCAGAGACAGGGTCTCACTCTGTCTCCCAGGCTAGAGGGCAGTGGCACAATCCTAGCTCACTGCAGCCTCAAACTCCTGGGCTGGAGCAATCCTTCTGCCTCAGCCTCCCAAGTAGCTAGGACTACAAGTGTGTACCACCACACCAGACGGGATCTTGCAATTTTGTCCAGGCTGCTCTCAAACTCCTGGCCTCAAGCAATCCTCCTGCTTTAGCCTCCCAAAGTGCTGGGATTATATAAGTGTGAGCCACTGTGCCCAGCCCTCCCTCGTAAAGTCTTAAGTCTTGATCAAAGAATTACTGCACTTATGAGTCTGGACAGGATGTTTCCCTGTGGTTTGGTGGTACAGTGGCATACCTATCTCTAATCAAAAAGCTCTGCCTATCTCTGTAAGCCATATTCTCTATCAGCATTGGCTAAAGGAAGGTATTTGTACATTCTTGGGGAGAAAAGGGCTCTTTTGATTAAAACTTGTATTTTTTAAAAAGCCCTTCATTAAGCAATGCCACTTCCTGAATGTGGTAACTGGTCTTCAGAGATTGTTCACAATGCACCACCCCACCTGTATTGTGTTGCTGTCTCCTAAATTGAGTCTGGGCTGGCCCTGTGACTCATTTTAACCAGCAGAAGATGATGGAAGCAAGTCTATGCTAGTTCCAGGCTACAGCCTTAAGAAGATCTGGTCATGTCTGCATTTCTACTTTTGGGATCCCTGAGATGTCACGTGAGAACTCTAGTTCCACTATTGGAGAGACGGTGTGGAGAGGCCTGTTGGGTGGCCACCTGAAGAGGAGGAGGCCTGACAAGAACCGCAGCCCCAGCCAGGCGGTCCCATCTAACCCTCAGCCATCAAGCTTTTGAGCCGAATCAATAGACTTGTGAGTGGATAAACCACTGGGAATCTTCCAGCCCCAGCAGACATCCCATGGAACAGAAATGACCCTTCCTCCTGGGCCAGCCTGAATTCTTGAGCTACAGAATTGTGAGTAATGGTAACATAATTAATGTTTTCAGACACTAAGCATTCCGGTAGTTTTTTATGACTCTACCAGATAACAGAAACCCTGGGTGACACTATGTAACATCAGTAATTGCATCATAGTTCAAAAGCCTGACCATTCAATCACTTCACTCTTTGCTTTGGGGCTTCACAAGCACAGGAGAAGTTTCCCAGGCTCCCCTTCCACAGCCACCCTACTAGTGTTTGTCAAGAAAGTACATGGTTTTGGCTGGGCACAGTAGCTTACGCCTATAATTTCAGCACTTTGGGAGGCTGAGGTGGGTGAATCACGAGGTCAAGAGATCTAGACCATCCTGGCCAACATGGTGAAACCCCGTCTCTACTAAAAATACAAAAAATTAGCTGGGCGTGGTGGCACGCACCTGTAGTCCCAGCTACTTGGGAGGCTGAGGCAGGAGAATTGCTTGAACCTGGGAGACAGAGGTTGCAGTGAGCCGAGATCGCGCCACTGCACTCCAGCCTGGCGCCTGGTGACGGAGCGAGACTCTGTCTCAAAAACAAAACAAAACAAAACACAAAATTAGCTGGGCATAGTGGCGCATGCCTGTAATTGCAGCTACTTGGGAGGCTGAGCCAGGAGCATTGCTTGAACCTGGAAGGCAGAGGTTGTGGTGAGCCAAGATTGCGCCATTGTACTCCAGCCTGGGCAACAAGAGCGAAACTCTGTCTCCAAAAAAAAGAAAAAAGAAAGAAGAAAGAAAGAGAGAGAGAAAAAGAAAGAAAGAGAGAGAGAAAAAGAGAAAGAAAGAAAGAAGAAAGAAAGAAAGAAGAAAGAAAGAAAGAAAGAAAGAAAGAAAGAAAGAAAGAAAGAAAGAAAGAAGAAAGAGAGAACGAACATGGTTTTCTACTTACAGTTACCCAAGTCATAATTATATGTGTTCAATTACTTTCCAGTTTATTTCCTCTATGAAACTGGAAACTCCATGAGGGTAGGGAGCCAAGAATGATATTTACTGCTGAATCCTCCACTTAGCACAGGGTCCAGCACACAGTGGACACCGAACATACATTTTTTGAATGAATAAATGAACTGATACAGTGTTTGAATTGGTATGAAGTCTGGAGTAGCTGGAGCATAGAGATTGACAAATTGTTAATTTGCTAGGCTAAAGACTTTGAACTTGATCCTGTAGTGAGCAAATGAACAGATGCACAGGGTGGCTTAAATTCCACCATTTGCCACACTTAATCCTCAAAATCAATGCAACTACATAATCCATCCAGTTGTTTCAAGTCTCCCAGGGAATTAGTTTCAAGGCACCTTGCCAAGTGGAATACCATTTTTCCTCCCCCATACATTTCTAGCATCCCTGGAACTATCTGGAGTGGAAAGTGAGTACTCTTACTATTTTTAAAAAAATCAATTGTCTGTACTTATATTTAAAAACGTTTATGAAAATGAGTTGCTCTGAGTTGAAATGGAGAGACTTCATTGCCTATCCCAATGGTGTCAATGCCTGATGGCTCATGAGGTCAGTAACACATTCAAAGATTTTTGGGAACCAAAAAAAGGACTTAATGGAACCTGTGATGTACTGTGCCTCCAGTATTAAATATATTGTGCCCACGCCTGGCCCTAAATCACTAGCATCAAATCAAATTGTACCTAAAGAGCTATCGCTTCAGTCCTCCCGCTTGTATTTGGTGAGCACGTCCCACGTGATGGAAACAACATCTGCGAGGCCGGCTCTCCTCTCAGCTCTCTGGGGAACCCCTCACCTTGGAGCACACTGTTGGCCTTTTGCATCCACCTGGTTATAGAGCGCTCATTGTCACCATCAGTGCTGACCAGCAGATCTTAGTACACATCCTATCTGTATCAGTCCATTTTCATGCTGCTGATAAAGACATACCCGTGATTGGGCAATTTACAAAATAAAGAGGTTTAATGAACCTATGGTGGGGAGGCCTCACAATCATGGTGAAAGGTGAAAGGCATGTCTGACATGGTAGCAGACAAGAGAAGAGAGCTAAAACCATCAGATCTTATGAGACCTATTCACTATTACAAGAATAGCATGGGAAAGACCTGTCCCCATGAGCCAATTACCCACCACCGGGTCCCTCCCATAACATGTAGGAATTCAAGATGAGATTTGGATGGGGACACAGCCAAACCATATCACTATCTGTTCCTGAACTACATGGCTTACACACGGTGTTCTATATCTGAGCTTCTTTTACAGCCAGAGAGAAATATTTACCTATAATTTATAAGACCATGCACAATAGAAGAAACAAAAGGTACCTGTGCATGTCTACAGATAAATAGGTATCCATTCTTTATATACAGAACTACACATTAAAAAGGACACAGAATTTCCATATCTAACAACAGCCTAGAATAGTGAGCCTCCTCTGCTAAATAGACACTGCCTTCCTGCCACCACTACATCCATGTCATAGACATTGACCACTTAGAAGGCGGTTTTCAACCCATGACTCCTTCCTAGTGAATGCTTGCCAGTTTTGTGAGATGGAGAATGAGAATTTGGGGAAGGAGAGCGTGTTTGTTTAGGTAATGCTAGCCACTATAACAGAAAACACTGGCCTCTCCATGGCTTAACACAATAGAAATTTATTTCTTATTCTCGCATAGTCTAATCAGCAGAGAGCGGGGAAGTAGGAACCCAGGCTGCCAGAGGTTCTGCCCTCTTCAGCACTAGCTTTCAAGATCACCATGGGTATCCACATATAGCTGGCATATGAGGGAAAAAAGAGAGATTACACACTGGAGGTTTTTCATGGGTCAGACATAAAACAGTACACGCCACTTCTCCCTATATTCTATTAACCAGACTGCAGTCACAGGGCTAGGTATAATTGCAAGGGAAGTTAGGACATGTAGTGTAGCTTAAGAGGAAGGGGATGTGGCTCTGTACATGGCTATTCTTTTTGCCACAGGAAGATAATTTTGCTATCATTATCTTCCCTTTAATTTTTTTTCTTCTTATTTTTTCCAGTTGCAAATAGAGTCACTTCTTTTTCTTATTCAGGTGTTATTTTCCCCAGATAGCCCTTCAATGATCTTGTTGCCCACTCAGCCCACCCACACTTCGTTCTAGGAAAATTTTGAACCACAGTGGTGATAATACCCATGCAACGGATAAGGCATTCCAATATGTGTAACCACCTTCGGTGATGTAGTTATCATAGCAGTCTGCCAAGGACTTTTTAAAATCAGGTTCCCAGGCTGGGAAAAATCTACAGTGAAAACAGTAGACACCAGCAGTTCCCAGACACTGATTAAGGCTCTAGAACAATAGGAGGGAGATAGATTCTGTCCTCCAGGATCCAGAGAAGGTGAGCCCGGAAGACAAGGAGCTCACCTGAAGGTGGACAAGCCCATGCCGTAATCCATGGGACTGTGGGTGATGAAGGGGGAAATGTGTGCTGTGTAGGGTGGTGTCACTCTGAACAGCTGCCAGACTCAGCCCTGGGGACTTAATATACTTTCTTCAGTAGAGAACCATAATCTCAGTCATAATAATTCCACCTTTGCACAGAGCTGTGTCGTGTATAAAGTCCGTCACTCTTCACTGAAAGTATGTTATTTTCTTCCCCCAATGACATAACACAGGTATTATGTTTATGCCTTCCTCTCCATCTCTACTCTCTCTTCTTCTACCACTGCCCTAATTCAGGCCTGCATCATCTCTCAGTGGACTATTAGGACAGCTTCTAACAGGTCTCTCGGCTCCAATTTGCCTCCCTCAAATCCATTCTCTACACTGTAGCAAGAGTAATCTCTCAAAGAAAGCAGTCCCCTTTCTTCCTCTCCTAACACCACTCAATAGCTTCTTTGCAGTTTGGATAAAATTCATGTCATTAGCATGTTCATCACACCCTACCTGATATGGCTCCTGCCTGCCTCTCCTGTTTCATTTCTTTCCACTGCTCATGCTGAACTCTGTGCTACAGCAACCCTGAATGGCTTATGGTTCCCGGAGACCCAGTGAGCTTCCTCACCTTCAGATCATGACTTTGCTGACCCCTCTCTCTGTAATGCCACATGCCCTCCCTTTCATTTGTTAACTCCTTTTTAACCCTTAAGTGTCAGCTCATGCCTGAGAATGCTTTTCCAATGGCCACACACATACTTGGCTGATGCTCAAGCTATGCGGTGCAAACCTCTTTCATTGCCACATTGTACTGCTGTGATGTATTACTGTGCCTGCCCCTCTAAGCTGTGAGCTCTCATAGGGAAGGTCCATTACATACTCATCTTGAAACCCAGTCACCTAGCATTGTACTTGGCATCTAGTAGGTGCTCAATAAATGATTGTTGAAGCATTTTATCAACAAGCCTGCATTTTAAACTCAGTCAACTACTGCTTAGAGGACGTAAGGGGTTTGTCCAAGATATAAACTATTTCATGGGAGAAATGAGATGACAGTCTCAGTCTTTCTGACTCCCCAGATACTTCACACTATGACACATGATACAGCACATGATCTTCAAAAGGAGATAGATCATTATGTTGGCTGAAGAAGTTATATCTTTGAGGAATTGTTTTGTTTGGTTTTACTTCTTTTAAATCTTAAGACCTTTTGAGAATCTTAGGAAAGTTATGGACTTTTCCACCCAGAAAAAATGTATACACACCTCAAATTTTTTATGCAATGTAAGGTATATTAAAAGTATATTGGTCAGAATGGGGTAGGTATTGCTGTGGCAACACATAAACCACCAAATCTCAATGACAGCACAACAAAAGTTTAATTCTAATTCACAAGAAGTGCTTTATGGGTCAACATGGGCTCTTCTCCATCCAGTGACTCAGGGCTTTAGGCTTCCTTCACCATAAGACACTGTTCTTTCAACACATGCTTCCAAATCCACAGGACAGAAGACAGAAATGGAGAGGGCACACTAGCTCTTAAGTGCTTCAGCCTGAAAGCGACACATATCTGTGATAAATTGCAGAATGTCCACAAATTCCTTCCAAAACTATAGGCATACCCCTTTGCAATGTGACTCTGCTGTTCCTTCCACCAATAGGTATAAGCTCTTTCTCCAGCTCTTGCATGTGGGCTTGGCCATTTGCTTCAGCCAACAAGACATTAAGAAACATCAGGCAAGCAGAGGTTTGGAAAGCATTGGTGCATTGGGGCTTGTCTTTTCTTGCTGTTTTTTGGAACCGTTAGATTACCCTGAGATCAAGCCTGAGTCAGTCTATTTGGAGTCATGTGGCCCAGCTACTTCATCACTTCAGCTAATGGCCAGTGCTAACTGACAGACAGAACAAATCATCAGGCCGAGGAATAAGGCCATCCTGGACCAACCAGGCTCCTGCTGACCTACCAGTTGGCTGAACCAAGGCAAGGCCAGCACCCATCTTAGCCTAGGCCTATATGATCACTCGAGGAATTGTGAGCTGATAAATGACTATTGTTTTAATCAAGAATTTTGGGATTATTTGTTATGCAGCAAAAGCTAACTAACACAAAATTAGGTACCAGGAGTGAAGTGCTGCCATAGCAGAAACATGAAAAGCAGCATTGGCTGTGGAACTGGGTGGAGGCTGGAAAATCAGTTAACAAAAGTTGGAAAAACAACAAACTGTTAGTGGATCTGTAGACCTAGAGTTACAAATTCCTACATATAGTTTAATGGTCAAGAGACATATGATCAGTTTAAAAGCTCTCGCATGGTCAGAGATGAGATCTATAGCCCTGAGTAAGAGCAATTAGACCAGAAGAGTGGTGTGGTGTGGTAACTGTGATAGACTCAAATCAGGGTTGGCACATCCTAAGGGCAAGGTAAATCTTCAGAATTAGAAAAAGCAGCATTTAGGAGTCAGAAAAAAAAAGTGTGTCTAGCCATAGATTTCCTTCTAATCAGCTGTGGAAACAGCTGTGAACTCCTGTCTCAGAGGCTTAGAAGATGATACTAAGTTTCTTGGCTTATTGTCAAAATCAAACAAGATGATGCATGGGGAAATTGTTAAATTGCTAAGAACTGTACCTGAAAAATATGTGTATTATTATCACTACAGCCTGAGGATGCCACCCTCTGGGCAGGATCTCAGGTGAGCAGCACTGAGAAACCACCAGGGGGCGCAATGAGGTTGGCTCTCCGGGATACCTAGTGGAGCCTGGACCATAAGAACCCCACGGGAATCTCTTGCGAAGGCTTTCTTGAGCAAGTGACAGTAGTATAAAACGTAAATAATGAGTCGTATTTAGCTAAGTGGCACATACTCTAGACAGAGGGAATGGCATGCAAAAGTCCTGGAGGTGAAAGAGCACAGGATTCACTTGTGTAACTGTCCTCTCTAAGCTCTGCAGGCTCCTCCTTGAGTACATCATGTTGAGGAGGTAGAAGAGGAGCCTTGCCTTGTAAGGGTTTGGCTTCTCCTAAAGGCAGGTAGATAGGAGAGAGGACATGGATCTTTCTTGAAACACAATTTTCTGCTTGTTTACAAATGATTAACCACCACAATCAATTGTGTCAAAGTTCAGGTCGATTGCATCCTTTCGGACAATGGTGACATGGTGCCTTGCACTTGGGCTTATGACAACTGGAATGCACCCTGGATGGTCTGACAGCAGAACTTGTGTTCTGTGTTTTGGACACAATCAATGTGAGGGGACTACCATCTTCTGTGGTTTTCCCATCCATCCCCTCACTACTTCCTTATTTGATTCTATCCAACCCCACCCAGCTACTCTGCAGGCACGGCAGGAGAGGGGAGAATGCCAACTGAACAGGTCGAGGGCTTACTGTTTGGTACGTTCAAACCCAACACAAACTTATCAAGTAGGTAGTAATGAATTATGGCCCCCATTTCACAGGTGAGAAAACAGTGTCTTAGAGAAAATCTGTAACTGTGTTTCAGGAAAGCAAAACCAGTCTGTGCTCTTTCTACTAGCCTACGCTCATGCTTTGCAAGCTGCCTCTTCCCTCTGAGGTTCCTCATCCACACATGCAATAGCAACAGCAACAGGACCGCCATCCAGCACGTGGACTCGGCACTTTAGGCGTTGCAGGTTGGTTTTGTAAACGCCAGGTTGGTGCAGTTTGGACTTTAATATGTTGATTCTGGGGAGTCAGAGATGGTTTTCAGGAAGGTAGGTTTGAGAATCTCAGTCATTTGCATCTTTTGGGGATGCAAACAATAACAACAACAGCACATATATTTAGATAATGATTCTCATGTAGTTATTTCTATAATGCTTATTTGTTCAACATTTTCACATTTAGTATTTGGTCTGACTCTCCTAACTGAGTGATAAGTCAGCACAGTCTCTCCAATTTTACATATGAAGAAATAGAATCAAAGACAGTCAATAAAAATATCAGCTCACTTATAGAGAGAGCACATAGAATGTGCCAGGTGATGCTCCACATGTTTTGAATATTTAAATTTATTTAATCTTCACAATAATCTGGTGAGGTTGGCACTATTATTATTCCTATTTTATAGATGATGGAACTTAGGTCCAGAGAGGGTTAGTAATTTTCTCTGGTCACACAGCTGGTGAATCATACAGAAGCAATTTGAACTCAGGTAGATGGGCTCTAGAGCCCTGTAGCTTCTTACTGACTTGCTCAGAATCATGTAACTGGAAAGAGGCAAACAATTCAAATCTTGACCTTAGTAGAATTCCAAACCCTGAATTCTACTAAGTAATAATAGTGTACATATCTGAGCACTCAACATAGGCCTGTTCTAAGCATTTCCTTCTATTAACTTGTTTAACTCTCACCACTTTGCAAGTAAGGAAAATGAGGCACAGAAGTAAAGCAACTTGCCCATAGTCCAAAGTTATTAGGCTGGTGAAAAAGTAATTGTGGTTTTTGCCGTTAAAAGCAATGACAAAAACCGCAATTACCTTTGCGCCAACCTAGTAAGTGGCAGAGAATGTACTTGAACCCAGGCTGTCTGAACCTAGAGCCCACAGTCCTGGATGCCTCACTAATAGCCTGTCCACTTAGCAGCTTACCCTAAAGTTATAGATGAATAAATACCGTGCTGCTACAGATTTTTCATTATTCTGGTTGGTTTCCAGATTCACAGGCAAGTTTTTGGTCTGTGCAAAGTCTGAGTTTCCAGTCACTAGTGGCTTTCTGTTTACTTTGCAGAGCTCTTTGCTCTTGGGGACAGAAGCTGACAGCGGCACTCACTGCACAGGCTTGTCATGGATCTAGCAGCCTCTGCAGCATCTCCTGTCACATTGGGAAAATGAAGAATTCCAGGACTTGGGGTTGGAGGGTGCCGGTAGAGCTATTTCTTCTCTGTGCTGCCCTGGGCTGTCTCAGTTTGCCTGGCTCCAGGTAAGTAACAGCTACCAATAATGCCCTGATCGATAATATGACAGAGAAGGTGCAGCCACATGATGCTGACCATCTCTTTGTTGCATGCCTATTGAGTGAAGAACGTCTCTTGAGGCAATTTGCATGCATCTGATAATATAATATCAACAACTCTCTTCAAATTATTGTGGAATCAAGAGGCTGATTTCAACAAAAGTTCCTGTAAGAAACTGACATGTTTAAAATGTATTTTGTCATGCTGAGAAGAATAGGATATTTGTTCTGTATTCTGAACAAAGCCTCCGTGTGGTTCTTTATGAAAAAGAAAGTTTGTTATATACAGAGGAAAAAAGAGCCAATTCATGAGATGATTTTAATAAATGAGAGCGACCCACTCTACCTGCTCATCAACCCCAAATCTTCAGATTCTCAGGTTCTTTTTCATCCCCCCTGCGTCTCTCTCTCAAGCTCACCACCGCCCCCCCACAAATGTTCCCAGCAGTTAAGTGCTAGCTGATTATTTCATCATTGTTAGTCTCCATCAGTAGGGTACAAAACAAGCGAAAGAAAATGTCTTAGTGGGAGCTCAAACTTGGGCTCCAGTGATAGAAGAGCCAGTGACTTGGCAATTTGGGGACCCTCCATGTGCATGAGAAGCCCCTACCATGAGATGCTGAAGCATGTGTGTGCCCCCAACATCCATGTAAACACTTCTGTGGGAAGAGGGACTGTAATGCCGTTCCTTTTGCTTAGTCCAAAAATGAGATCTGAGCAAACCTTTCACTTTATGTGAGGAGCACCTCCTACCCATGGGACACAGCCTCTGGTCTCAGTTCTATTGAGCTGCCATTAGGCACCACAGGACAATGAGCATTTGTTCACTATCCATTGGGCACTCAATAAGTAACAGCTGTTAGGATGATCAAGTATCTCCATTTAGCCCAGAGAATAACTAAGCTGCCAGGACCTTCCTTGTGTGTACTGTGTGTACACAGAGAAGCATTCAGTACCCAATAAAATGTGTCTGGAATGGAGGACTTAAGGGAACCATAACAACCCTATCTATAGCATTCAAATACCTGCTCTCTGTTGGGCTCGGAGGATACAGAGATGAGCCTATGTTCTCACAAAGAATGCCAACATGCGAGCACATGCTACGTCTACTGTTACAAGAGATGCTACAGGGGCAGCCAGGAAACAAGGAGGGAGTGATTAGCTTTACTGAGCCTCGGGGTCTGGAAAGCCTTCTAGAAGAGAAGAGTTCTAGGGCTGAATCTCTACAGGTGAGCAGGTGTTTGCCGAATGACTAAGGGGTGTCTGCCAGGCAAAGGGAGCAACACAGGTGACGGTGTGTGAGTGAGAGAGCCAGGGATCGCCCCCAAAGCTTCCAAGCACTTCAGTGGGCCTTGAACACAGGTCCCAGCGGGGAGTTGAGAAAAATGAGATAGAGTAGGAGTGAGCAGGTGCCAGGTCATAGGCAGAGTTGGGGGATGCTGGAGTACCAGCCAAGGAGCTTGAACCGTATCCTCCTGCAACGCAATGGGAGCCATTGAAGGGTTGAAGCAAAGGAGTGACACGATGAATTTTATATATTAGGAAGTTCACTCTGAAATAGGGAGTGGAGGGGAAATGGTTGATTAGAGTGCAGTCTGGGAAATGGTATTTAATCGTCACCACAACGTCATGAGGTGGCTGTAATCTCTCCTTCTCGCTATGTAGGGAACAAACTGATCCTCAGTGACGAGAAGAGATTCATGCATGTGTGATGAGTCTCAAATCCTTATCTGAATCCAGGTATAGTGTCTGACATCCACCCATAATTCCCATGGGGCAGTTTTGAACATGGCTGGTATCTGAATTCCATCTGCAAAGTAGAAGAATAGCCTTTGGTTCTCGGACAGAAAATGCTCAGACCACTTTCATATTGGCCAAGAGAGTTTTTTGTTTTAATTTACTCTTGTAATCAAGTCAGATGATGAAATCATAATCACCGTGTCATAAGACCTATCATTTATATATCGCCATGCTGTACCAGACACTTGGAAACATCATCTACAATCCCCACAGCTACTCTAGGTAAGGGCCACTGTTTACAGTTTCACAGAGAGGAAAACAGAAAACATAACTGTCCCAAGGATACCCACTTAACAAATAGCCGACTATGGATTCAAAGCCAGTTTCATTTAGGTCTCAGAGTCCCTGCACTCTATCTGCATCCTTCGCTTCTCACTAATGCATTGTCCCCCCACCTCTGGTCCCACTCCATCTCCCACCACCTACATTGTGTATCTGACTTGCTGGCCTCCCGTGCCATTTCCCCCATCTCTGGGCCACACATTTGTTGCCTTGAGATGTTGCTTTAAATTTCATGTCTACCACAGCAAATGACAGAGAGAAGAGAAATTGAAAACCTGCCACCCAGAAGCTACCCCTTCTAGCAAAGAAAAAAGATGCTGTTTGCAAAGGGGATGCAGCTGCCTAACAAATTGTGTGTGACAAGAAAGTTGTTGTGTCAGGGTATTTCTACTGAAAGCCAAAATATATTGATGCACCCCGTCTATATAAGTTGATGGCTTGCAATTTACTGCTGACCCACTCCCGCCGTACTGGAGGGATCCATCTTTATTTTGATCAGAGATGCCTGTTAGGAAGAGCGTGGGAGACCTGGGCCTGGTGAAATGTGTGCTAATGCCGGCTACAGCATTTTCTGCATCCCCGGGAAAGACACCTGCTTGCCAGTCCTTAAGTAGAGGGAGCACATGTTCAAGGATCTGTGCAAGGGTCTTTACGGTAGCTCTATTTGCAATCACAAAACATTGGGCAAATATAAATGTCCCTCAAAAAGAAAAGGAACAAATTAAATGCAATACATGTCTTACGATAGAACATCCAGGCAAAAGAAATGAACTAGATCTCTTTATGAATCAATATAGATAGGCCTCAGAAATGCAATGTTGATTAATAAAAATGAGTTGCAGAATCATATTTAATATGATATGTAGCAAAAGCAATACTATAGATGGTGTATAGATCTCAAACTTTTTAAAAGAGACTGGAAGGAAACACACCAAATTCATGGCAATAGCTCCTCTGGGGACAAGGTGGGGGGGCATGAAATTGAGGCTGCTATAACATGCAGATGTCAAAACTAAAAATTAAAAAATAAAAAGACTTGAAGAAAGTGTACCAGAGTGTGAACAATTACCAATGTGGATGTGAGTACATGGCTGTTTACTATATTATTTCTTGTACTTCTACAGGCAGGTTTAATTTTTCAATGTTAAAAGCATACAGAGGATTTTTAATGACAGAAGTTTAACCAGTTAGTTAAAATGTCCGTCGGGTTTGTTTCTATAGAAATTCATAGAGGCGAAAGGCTCGTGTTGTTCCCACACACAGAGGCCCTGATGGAACCTAGAATTTATGTGGCTCCTTGTTAGTCCCAGGAATTAAAGATGCAATTTAATGCTAGTCTTTCAGATTTGCATTTTGTAGTATTAATAAACCACACACATCTCATCCAATGTAATTTACAAACACACTATTTATTTAGCTGATTACTTCATTATATTGCTACCTTTCATAATGAAAATTGGGTGCAAAAATGAGAGATGTGGTGGGTATAACTACTTTTTACCAAGTTCTTTCTGTAAGTGATCATCTTGCCCATTAACAGGCTTTCAAATCTCAGAGAGGAAAATAATTGTGACTCTTAATAGCTAGTGTGTACATTACTTATCTGCTTAGTCTCAACCGTGGCCCTGAAGTTGTCTTGGTTGCTAAAAACACAATATAACTGTTTTGTAGTTGAAATAGGAAGAGGGTACCCTGCAGAGCTGTCAAATACATACTTACTTAGGAGAAGCCAAATCACAGACAATATTGTTTTGTCAAACCTGGGCACATTAGAAGATAAGAACACATTCTGAAGCCCCCCACTGGTGTGCAGTATCCTGCCTCAAGTAACCATTTTAAAGTATCCACCTGTGGTTTCCAGTAGTCTTTGACCTTTCATTAAAGATCCAACTTTACTAGGCAATTGATTTTTGCTGGTCTCTGGGGTGGTCATGGACACAGATTTCACCGTAGTTAATATTATCCTCTTTTTAGGACTTTTGCCAAGTGAGAACATATTGTTAATGACCTTGCCGGGAGTGACATCCTGCGTATTTGAGATGGTGAAAACTATGTGATGCACTTCTCCCTAATGACTCAATCCCGGGTGTGGGAATTAAAGAGGCTTTACACAGAGGTTGGAAGGGATTGGTGGAGTCAGTGCCGGCCCAGTTTCCTTCCAGGCAGCATGGGGCAACAGACAAAGCACATACATACTCTAGAGCCTAACAGACCCCGGCTCAGATCCTAACACCACTGCCTGCCTACCAGCTGCATGACGGTGGACACGTCACTGTCTCTCTGGGCCACTACCCTCGTCTGCCCAGGCAGCAGTGCTCCGAGCTGCCTTCCACACTGTTGTGAAAATAGGAGATAGCATGGGGGATGCTGGGCCATTTAGCACAGACTTGACATGTCTGTTATAGGTGCTCAGCAAACCTCCATTCCTTTTGTCTTCTCATCTCCTTTTGTGGCTTGGAAAGGAACACAGATTACAAAGAATCTTACAGTGTAATAATATACTCTTTCATTTGTAAGAAAAAAATAAGAATCATCATACACCTTTCATATTACAAAAGAAGAAACTGAAGACCCAGGCAGATTAAATACCATGCTCATTCATTCACTCATAACCCAATGTGCTCCAGGAAATGAACAAAAAGCATTGCCTTATCTCTGCTGGTGGTGCTGAGGTTTCCAAGAATAAGTATCCTTGGCTTGCTTCTCCTCTCAAGAACCATCACCTCCGCTTCCATAGATTTCATGATCAGATCTATGCCTAACACAAAGCTGTCATCCTGAGATCCAAGCCCATATAGGACTGACTTACTAAATGAGTCTCTGTAGGTGTTTCACGGCACCTACAGACCCGAAACTCACATCTTCCCCATCAAGACATTTTTTGCCGTGTTTCCCACTGCTCACACACTCAAATGGGGAACCAGCATCCACTTAAAATGCCTTCCTTTAACACCCCACCTCCACCATCCAATGACCCATCACTTTCCATCCATTCCACATGAAATACATCTCATATGCTGGTCCTCCCCATCTTCTCTCCCTGGCCATTGCCATGGTTCAGGCTTACACCACTCGATGGCACTGCTACTGCCAGCCTCCTCGTTTCCCTGCCACCAGGCTCTCCTGACTCCCATGTGGCCTGCACAGCTCCAGCCATGGGGCCTGCATGCTAGAATTCATTGCCCTCTGGGTAAAGTCCCACAGAGCTAGGATATGAGACATGTTTCTCTTTTTCTACTCTAAGATAAACTGTGACTTCTAGAAGTCAGAACCTTGGTCTTATATCTCTAGGTATCCCCTGTAGCACAATACTCTGAGTATTGTTAGTTCTCAGTAAACGTTTCATAGACTCTAAACATTAACCCTAAAGACAATCTAGTCCAAACCTCTCATTTTTTAGGGGATAAAACAGAGGCCCAGAGACAGTGAGTAAATTCCTTAAGATCGTATATCTAGCTGTGGCTATATTCCCTGCATAGCTGTAGCATTTTAGAGCTTACAGTGCTTTCCCATGTGCTATCATTTTTAATCCTAAAAATAGCCTTTGTGGCAGGTATGATTATCCTCATTATATAGATGAGAAAAGTGAAGCTCATACAGGTTAAAAAACCAGACCACAACCACTCAGCTTAATGCACCGTCTTCTGATCCAAGTTCAATACTCTTTTGGCCAGAGCTAGCCATAATGTTAGGTGCTTACTACATGTTCAGTAAGTATTTGTTGGATGAATTATCCTATCCTAGAATGATAAACTAATAGCCTTGCACAAGTGAACAAATATATATTTACTGAATGCACAAATAGATGATTGGATGTATACTTAATTCCCTTCTGATACTTGACTCTCTTCTCTCATGATGACTTTTAGAGGTGAAAGGCCACATTCCTTTGAGTCAAATGCAGTCAACAAGAGCTTTGCTAATAACAGACAGACGCGGAGTGTGGATGTTACCCTGATGCCCATTGATTGTGAGCTGTCTAGCTGGTCCTCTTGGACCACATGTGACCCCTGTCAGAAGAAAAGGGTAAGCAGCCAGGCCTGGGGAAGCTCTAATCCTCCAGGAGCCTTGGTCCCCAGCAAGATTGGTTGAGCCATTGCTAACAGTGCTTGGCACATAGTAGGCCCTCAATAAATGTCAGTTAACTTAATTAATGCATCCTTTCCCTCTGTGCTTCCAAGCAGCAATCAGTTCTTTCCTTTGGTTCTCCAGTGTTTTCCAAGCACTGCCAGCCTTTCTCACTCTATCAGCTTCCTAATTAGACTCCCTGCCTTGAACCTGTTCTTTCAATCAATCTTTCATCATGAAACAGGAGAAGCAATCACAGTGTATGTCTGAGTTGTCTTTGCCCACTTGAAAACCATTCACAGTCTGCTCGAGACCCTTAGGATCAAGCCCAGGCTCATGGTTTTCAAGGATCCCTGTGGCCTAATCTAGCCTACATCTCCAGCACACCAGACCTTGTATGACTCTGGCCTTCACTCCCTCTGGGTACTTGTTCATGCTGCTTTCTCAGACAGGGTGACCTTTCCCACTTCATTCACTGGCTAACACCTACTCACAATTTGAAACTACTCAGGAGCTGGCACTTTTTTGAAAACGTTTTGACTTCTCCTCAGCCCCACCTCCAGTTGGATAAGGCAATCTTTTATGAGCTTCAATAGCTCCTTATTACCCTTGTACCCTCGCATTTATCACTTCACGCTGCTTACTTTTCACCTTCACTAAACAGTGAACTTGTGAAGGCTGATTCAATTCTGCATCTTCAATGTGTAGGCCAATCTCTGGCACATAATAGGTTTTTCATAAACATGTAGTGTTTGCTCTCATTCTGTTTTTTGATGTCTCTCTAAGGAAGGGAAGGTTGTTGTTACACTTCCTGTTAAACAGCTAGGTAAATGGAATCAGAGCAGGTAAGTGACTTCTTGAGTTCACCTAGCAGTAAATGTAGGCCTCGAACTCAGGCCACCGCCCAGTGTTCCTTGTCTAGGGTTCTACCAGTGAACACACGCAGTTTCTGCAGTATCTGTCATTCAGCCTCCCTTGTCATAGCAGGGCTCACCCAGGATCTTAGTTCTGAGAGCAACAGATTGCCAGAGAAAAGAGAAGGGCTGCTGTTTCCCCGGATCCTTGGGAAACCAAACCAGCCATGGGCTTAGACTCTGAAGAGGCTGTGGAAGTAGGCCCAGGACAATCTTGCAGTTAATTGGATCAATGGAGAGAGCCAAGCTGGATCATTCAGCTCCCAAAGTAGGTTTTATTGCTGAAGTTATCAGCATTGATCCAATTATCTGGATAATTGCTTCATCCGCACCATAAACTGGGAAGATTCAGCACGAGTTAGCCTGCCAGCCAGAGCTCATCTCTCAGAGTCTGCTACAGACGTTCCCTCAGCTGGACATAACCCCTGTCTGCAGGGCCACTGGCTGGGGGCTCAGCAAAAACCTCTCAAGTCAGATTGGGTGGTGTATTTCCTCCATCATTTCCACACCCCTCAAGCCCACTTTGCCTTTGGAGCCTGGAGCTTTTCAGTCACTTTTTTTCACAGTGTTCTCTGAAAGCCTTGTCCCTGTCTTGACAGGCTCTGCCTTTCAGAAAGAATGACCCACTGCAAGTACAAAGGACATGAGTGAATGGTTATCTATATTTCTTTTTCGGATTTCCAAAGACCCAAGTATAGATGCCATACAAGTAATAATTATGCCTCATTATTGTCATCCTGCAAAGGGGCTGCTATCCTGGCCTGCCTCCTCTGCTCTTTTGTTTACTAAAATCTTGACTGTAACTAACATTTGGAAATCAGCAAAATTTGATCACTTTCTTCCTCTGAAGCAGTTTCTCATGGCCCCAGGATACAATCCTGTAACCACCTTCCCGAGGCCTGGAGAGCCCCGTGTCATCTGCTCTTGTCTGTCTCCCTCCCACTCTGGCCACTCTCCTACTTGTGCTCTTCTCTCCAGCCACGATGAATCTTTTTAATGTCTTCTGGAACATGGGACATCTTCTCTAGTCCTCTCGGCTTTGGTCCGGGGATTTCTTCCACCCATATCCCTCTTCTGTGCCATACTCTCGCCAGTTCTTCACATCTGCCTGACATTCCTAGTCAGCCATCAAGTTTCAGCCGAGGTGTTACTTAGTTCTTCCAAAGCCTTCCACTTGGGCTTCTCCTAAGCTTGCATGAGGGACTTCTGATGAGCGTACAGAGCACTCTGCCTCCCCTGCCATGGCACTCATTGCACTGTGCTGTCACTGCCTGGAGCCCAGTATCTGTGACCTCCTTGAGAACAGTCTCAGGGATACGATTACCACTGAAACTGACCAAACAAGCAAGCAACAAGAACACTTACCTTTTTCAACACTGGGTGACTCAATCAATAATTTTGGAATAAATGAATAAGATGGTAGAGATATAGCAATACAGACTGCTAAAAAGCAAGAATAAAGAAAAACAAGTCCAAGTAATTGAATGCCTAAACATAATGAGATTATATAATTTAAACTTTGTAACTGAACATTTAGATAATTCATTATCCCTATTTTACAGATGCATAAACTGAGATTCACAAAAATTAAGTAATTTGCCCCATATCACATGACTATAAAGTATCAGAGTCAGTTGCAGCGCCAAAGCCCATGTTTTGCATTTATAATACACGGATGTCTTCAGGAATAAAGGAGAATACTTGAATCAACCCAGTGGAATAATTAAGCTGGGAGATAATTTATTTTTTGTTATTGAACTGGCTACATGAGTTCATTTTCTAACCTTTGACTCCAGAGCCTATGGAGTCAGCATAGGCTGACTTTCCCATATTTAGCAAATCTTGACTGATCGCTGCAGAAGCAGAGATCAAAGGCAAGGTCCCTGCCCTCAGAGAGCTCACAGACTAATTGGAGAAACCATTAGGCAAACAGCCAATCACAACATAGCTCCTTAAGTGTATATAACGGGGGTAGGGCAAGGGGCTGGAGGAATGACAGTCAGACATTTCAGTGCTCTTGTGGAGCCCAAATCCTGGCTCAAGACCCATTTTCACAGAGTATCCCGCAGCTCCTGAGATCTGAGGCTCTGCCCTTGGCTCACCTGGCTCCTTTCTGCTACAGTACAGGCATGCCTACTTGCTGCGGCCCTCTCAGTTCCATGGGGAACCATGCAACTTCTCTGACAAGGAAGTTGAAGACTGTGTTGCCAACAGACCGTGCAGAAGTCAAGTGCGATGTGAAGGCTTTGTGTGCGCACAGACAGGTATAAATCAATGTAGGAGTAAGAGGGGAAAGCCTGACATGAGGTCATGGTTGTTCTTTTCTTTCTTTCTTTCTTTCTTTTTTTTTTGAGACAGAGTCTCACTCTGTAGCCCAGGCTGTAGTGCAATGGTGTGATCTCAGCTCACTGCAACCTCCACCTCCCAGGTTCAAGCGATTCTCCTGCCTCAGCCTCCCGAGCAGCTGGAACTACAGGTGCATGCCACCATGCACAGCTTATTTTTGTATTTTTAGTAAAGACGGGATTTCACCATGTTGGCCAGGATGGTCTAGGTCTCTTGACCTTGTGATCTGCCCACCTCAGCCTCCCAAAGTGCAGGGATTACAGGCGCGAGCCACTGAGCCCAGCTGAGGTAATGGTTCTTGATGACCAAGGGACAGCCCATGTCTAGTGCTCAAGAACAGGGTCATGGGGCAACTCAGGAGGCCTCCTTGTCCTGAAATCTCTGACTTCCTTTCACATGTATTATTTTATGAAAATCACCTTATAATGTAGGTGTTGTTATTATCCTCATTATATACCTTAAAAAACTTACCTGCCAAGACCATAAAGCAGGTAAATGGAAAAGCTTGAACTGGAAATTTGAAAATTCAGATTTCATTCATTGACATTAAAGACAAAAAAGTATGTGTGTTAGTGTCAGAAATCTTGGGTCAGGTCTTATTTTGACTTTGAGACTAGGAAAAGTCACTTAACCTTTCTGCATTTTGGTTCCCTCAACTGAAAATTAGGAGTGATGTGAATACCTTACAGGTCTGTTATAAGCATCAAATGACATCATAGCTATGAGGGCTCTTTGTAGACTGTTGGCTTCCCTAGCTCTCTCAGAGGTCTGGGGTTAAATACAATGTGACAAAACTAGAAGATTATATAGGACAGTTAGCGTTGTTTATCTCTGATAAATCTTTGGAAAGATATTTCCTGTCACTGACATTTCTGCATCACTAAGTCCAGCATGATCCCCAGTCCATGATATATTCAGTAAAAATTGTTGTTTATAAAAAGAAAGAAAATAAAAAAGGACAGATAGATAGACGGACAGAAGGAAGGAAGGTAGGAAGAAAAGAGTACACAAACGAATAATCACCTGCTGCAAAACTAAATGAACACAACTTTTCAATTCATTCAGAGAAGCCAGGCAAACAGATGCTTCTCTATTTCCCTGTCTTCAGCAAAAATGAGAGTATTTTGCCCCACATTTTCTAGATGGGAGTTGCAATTCTCTACATTTACTGCACCCGTGTGGACTGTGCATGGGGATCTTTCAAGAAAGAGTTAGAGATTCTTAGAGTAATTTCTAGGGGTTATTGCAAATGCAAAATTCTATCCAATAAATCTGAGAGAATTTTTTACAGTGTATCCATGGACTCATTCTGGCCAGTGTTCCATGATTCTGACCAAAGCCATAATGGTTCTTTGGGCAGGCTTTAATTTAAATGCCTTGTAAGAAACATTTGAAGACCAGATTATTTTTCTGCTTTTAACACTCCAAAAACATTGGTTTACAATGACCAGACGTATCTGAGGAAATAGGACCACCTGTCTTATGGGCTTTATCCCCCAACAACATACTAATAAGAAAGAAAATCAATCAGGAGAAAGAGTTTAAAGGAAGCAAAAGGGGTGCAAGTAATTTTTCATAATCCAAATGACTCCATTGTCGAAGACACTGTGGTTTACTGGGAAGAATTTGTGATTAGATAGTTAAAGGTTTCAATTCCACTGCAAATATTTACTAGTAATGTGCACTTGGCCCTCAAAAACACTAATGGTACTGATAACGCTTACACAGCACTTCCTGGGAGTCAGTACTATTTTATTTACTCATTTAAATTTTGAACAACCTTATGGGATAGATATGATGACTTTCCTGTTTTACAGGTGAGTAAATTGAGGCAGAGAGGTTAAGTAACAAGTGAAACGTGGCCTAGCTCACACAACTTACAGGGCCCACCCTTCCCACCCTCTCTTTCCAGCCTCAAGGAGACAGAGTCCAAATTGTCCGGCTGCTTTCTGGAATACAACACTGGCCTCTTTTGCTGGGGGAGGTGGCAAGATAGGAATAAACTGTTAGTGTCATAGCCAATCTATCTGGATACAGGATGACGAATTAAAACAGAGCAGCATGAAAGGCCTGACAAAAGGTCTGACACCTAGTAGGTGCTAATACCATGGTAGTTCCTCTCTTGCCAGCCATGTGGCTGTGGGTAATACACTTTCTCCATCCTAGGAAGGTGTGTAAACCGCAGACTTCTTTGCAATGGGGACAATGACTGCGGAGACCAGTCAGATGAGGCAAACTGTAGAAGGATTTATAAAAAATGTCAGTATGAAATGGACCAATACTGGGCAATTGGCAGTCTGGCCAGTGGGTAAGTGACCATTTTTCTGTGGTGTAGATGGGAAGGCACAGCATTAAATGGAATTCTGAAGGATAGAGGACAGAGCTAATATAAACAGAGTTCCCACTCACCTTTCTGAGAAAAGACTGTAGTGTAAGTGATGCTTCTGGCTGCTCTCTGAGGAGAGTTCTAATCTAGAGAGTTCTAGATTAGACATTATTTCTGGATCCTTTTCCTCTCTAAAATGGAGATAACATCTATTGCCCAGAGCTACAGGGACACTAATGAGATGATGCATGGAGCCACCCACTGCTCTGTTTGTCACCAGTCACACCCTCAGTAAACAGTAATTATTGTGAATAATATTGTAAATGTGTTGTGATGAGGGTTGTGCAGAAATTAAGAAAACTGCCACTTCAAACAGCACACAGTATAGTGAGGATGTTCTCTGGCAAGGACAGAGGAGCAAGGTCAGAAGGGGCCACACTAGCCTGACATGCACCTTACTTTCCTGCCATATTTTGCAGCTATAGTGAGGGTGAAAAATACACAAATAGCACCTTTATCATAGACCAAGCAGTGTTTTAAGGACTTCGTAAACATGGCACATGGGATCCTCACAATATCCCCATGAGGTAGTATTTTCATGGTCCCCATTTACATATGAGGAGACTGAGGCACAGAGGTAGTAAGTGGCCACCCAAGGTTTAACTGGCTTGCCTAAGGTCACCTGGGTAGTAAGGAGAACAGGGATTGGATCTGAGATGTCTGGCTCCAAAGTCCACACGCTTACCTATTATGTTACCCTACTCTCCCAAGGCAACTGTAGTAATACAGGACAATCAATGAACAACGGTGCAAGCATGGGGTGTCATGAGGGATTTCAAGACAAGTGTCAGTGAAACTTCTCACCACAGTGGCAACAGAGCTCAATCTTGACAGATAAGTCGGAGATAAAACAGTGACTTTCTGGAAAGGCATTCTGGGCGCAGGGAACAGCACCTATCATGGAAGCAGCTGAGTAGACTGGAACAAGAGCAAGCCTCTTCACATGGCTGGGGACTGGGGCACATGGCTGTGGTTAGGAGTGGCCAGAGATGAAGCTGGAAAGCTGGTTTGGACTGGGTATCAAGGGCCTTCAAGGCTGTAACAAGGAACTTTTGCTTTCCTTCAGTAGGGTCTGACAATCAAGATTACACAATCCAAACCTTAACCTTGTCACCATCTCTGTCTCTTCCTCACAGGATAAATTTGTTCACAAACACTTTGGAAGGCCCAGTTCTTGATCACAGGTATTATGCGGGTGGATGCTCCCCACATTACATCCTGAACACGAGGTTTAGGAAGCCCTACAACGTGGAAAGCTACATGCCACAGGTAAGGGACAACCAGGTGGCAGTGGAGGGAGCCCCAGCTGAGCACTCAGTTAGCAGGATCCATGGCCTGGCCCGAAAGCCTACTAGCTGTGTGACCTTGAACACATCCCCTTTTCTCTTTGAGCTTCAGTTTCTTCATATGTAAAATGGGCAGTTCCTTCCTCCAGATATTGTGGTGAAGATGACATGCTGCATATAGTAACAGGAGGGCGGTCACAGAGCAGTAATAATAGAAACCATAATATCAAAAGCTACCTTGAAGGTAGAAATACAGCTTAGGATTTGGAGTCACACTGACTTGGTGGTCCTGCCACTTATCATCTATGTAATCCTAAAGGCTCTGAGCCTCTGTTTTCCTATCTTCAAATTGGGAGTTATAGAAGTCCTACACTGTAGGGAGAGATTAGTGAGATCATGTATGTAAGTATTTAGCACAGCATCTGGCTTGATGGTGAGTCCACCGGAAATGTTAACTCTTGTTGCCGTTGTTACTGCATTCTTATCAGATCCCTGTCTATGAAAAGCAGGCATTGCTCTAAGCATTTTATGAAGTGCTCTACCAAAGTAAGCCCCTATTATGACTAATGTACAAACTTAGAAATACATCTCACAAAGAGTGGGGCTTAGAATATCCCATGAGACACACACCCTTGAGATCTGATGGGAACACACTGGGTTCCAGGCCTGGCTCTGCCACAGGTCCTAATTTTACCTTAGGTTAAGTTCCTTTTCCACTCTGGGGCTCAGTATTCTCATCTGTGAAATGAGGGGACTAGACTAGAGGGTCTTGATGGAAATTTCCACTTCCGAAATTGCACCATTTTTTTTTAGCCAAGTGTGGTGGTACATGTCTTTAGTCCCAGCTACTCAGGAGGCTGAGGCGGGAGGATTGCTTGAGCCCAAGAGGTTGAGGCTACAGTGAGCCAAGGTCGCACCACTGCCCTCCAGCTTGGTGACAAAGCAAGATCCTGTCTTTAAAACGCATATATTACACCATTTTGAAGGCTAGCTCCTCCTTATCCCTCCTTCTCTTCCTCCCCAACACACTTTTTAGCCAAGAAAGAACAAATTTATCTTAGCATCAAACACACCCTTCATCAGGCTGTCCAGTGCCATCCACAAAACCTCTGCTTTCAAGGGGGGTCTCAGAGCAGCCATTACTATCCAGGTGAAAGTGGATCCTAACTCAGGCGGGACACATGGTAAAGTCTCTGCTTTCCATACCAACATTATTTGAGTGCTGTGCCAGGTGCAGTGCTGTGATTTAACAGAATGAACCCAATCCTCAGAACAAGCCTGATGGAAGGGACCATTATCGCCTCCATTTTACACATGAAGAAATGGAGGCATTTGTCCAAAGTCACCCAACTAGGAAAGAGCAGAGAGGCAGCACATCTCAGCAGCCACACTGCAGACCATGTCCAAACTGCTCCTCCTTCCCCTTGGGACAGCTGAGCTGCTGCACCCTCCTCTGGGAATTACAGGCATCCAGAAGCCCATGGGAGTCGGGGGCAGGGAGGTGTCTCAGGACTGGTCAGTCCGGGGCCCCTGAAGCAGTACCCTTGGCAGTTCCCCTACACACAGGGCCATGAACACTGGTTTTCGAGCAAATGGCTCTCATATGTTCTCTCTAAGGCACTTTCCTGCCCTTGTCACTCCATGCCCCGGCCACTGCCTTAGACTAGACCCTCGTCAACCATCACCTGCCCTGCTCACACAGCCTCCTCATGGGTTTGTCTCTCCGACTCCAAATTTTTTCCTTCCAACCCAACCACCACTGCCCCAGATCATCTTCCTGAGGCTTGATCTACTTCCTCTGCTGACTCATCTTTGAATTAAGCCCAGGTTTCAGAGCGAGTAATTTAAAGACCTCACTATTTTGATGCCAGAAACTCCTCTCATAACATCCCCACTTTCCCGTCACTCTTTCATCTTCTCACTGAACCACACTGCTATTCCTGGGGCACATCCTGCTCTTTCCCACCTCCATGCCTTTGCTTTAGCTGAGCCCACAGCCCAGAACATTCCCCTACATTTCCAACAGTTGAAATCCAAATAAAAAACCAGCCTCTAAGTTTCCACCCAAGGTATTGGACAGGACTGTCTCTACTACTGAATCAAGAGCCCTGAGGCGGGGACACAAATTGGCCCTGATTTTTCTGTATCCAGAGCATCTAGTTCAGTATCCAACACATAGTAGGAGTAGATTTGCTGTCTGCTCACTGTTATTGAACTGATTTGAGTCAAATGAAATAAAAAACACTCTTTTTTCTTCCTTTAGACTCAAGGCAAATATGAATTTGCACTGGAAGAATATGAATCGTACTCAGATTTTGAACACAATGTCATGGAGAAAACAATAAAAAAGTCTAGTTTCGGTTTTGGTTTAAAAATACCTGGAATATTTGAACTTGGCATCAGTAGTCAAAGTGATCGAGGCAAACACTATATTAAGAGAATCAAACGATTCTCTCATACTGTAAGTATGCCTGTGTTGCTTTTAAACGTATATGTTGTCTTATTCCATTTTCTGTTGCTGTAACAGGACACCATAGAAAGGATAATTTAAAAAGAAAAGACATTTACTTGGCTCACAGTTCTGGAGGCTGGGAAGTCCAAGATCAAGGGGCCATATCCGGTGAGGGCCTTCTTGCTGCATCATAATACATGGAAGGCATCGCGTGGTGAGAAAGCACATGCAGGAGACAGGAAACAGAGGGCTGAACTTCATTCTTTTATGAGGACCCCACTCCCACGATAACTAACCCTCTTCTGAAACAGTGGCATTAATCTATTCATGACATAATTACCTCATAAAGGTGCCCCCTTTTAAAACTGTTACAATGCCATTCAATTTTAACATGAGTTTTGGAGGGGACATTCCATCAATAGCACGTGGATTCTTTTGAAATTTCATGCCCACAGATGTGTCTATATTCCACGTTACTACTAGTCCTAACAAAAAATCATATTTCTGTTGTCTTGAAATCTTTTTTAAAAAATAATTATAGAAGGTTATCTCTGCCTGGTCTCTCTTTAAAAAGAGACCAGGCAGAGATAACCTTCTGTAATTATTTTCTCTCATTTTCTAATAAACTTTTCCCTTATCTTTTCAATGAGCTTACAATGTAGCTTTGAAAACTAGAATATCTCTGGAGACTTTTTAACCTATAGGAATCTGACTTTTATCCCAGACATCCAGATGAAATTCTCTCTGGAATGTCACCCAAGACCTCTTCTCTGACTTCTTAGGGTGCTTGGTGGAGATGACTAAACCATTGCTCTCCTGTTTCTCCTGCTTTCTTTCTGCTCATCAGCTTCCTTCCTGGGTCTAATATTCCCATCTGTCCTTTATTTAATTCATGGCCCTCTTCCCTATGTACTCTCCAATCTCCCCTGGGTGACCTCTTCAACTCACTTCTTCTGTTATCGGCACAAGCTATGAGCCTTCATCACTGCTTCTAACCTCTCAGTTAAACTTCAGACCTTCCCTATCCACTCTTCTAAGCATCTCACCTGGGCATCGTGCTGACACTCCAAGGCAATGTCTCCTTCCTAAATTTTCAATGGATGTTAATGGCATATTCCCCTCTACTTTTCCAGGCTAAGAACTGAGCCAGAATCATTGGCTCTCACTTCGGCTTCATGTCCACATCTGTTGAGTACCAAATCCTTCAGAATTACTCTCCAGTATGTTTTACACTAACTCCTATTACCTCTTAATTAATCCAGGTTATTTCATCTCTTACTGTCCCCAACTAAATGGTCTCTCTGCCTCCTAGCTTGCCGCTTCACACAGTTGAAGAAATGTTTCTATGTGGCTAATCTGGTCGTATCATCTGCTTCCTATTGCTTACTACCTCCCCTTTTCCTTCTCTCCTTCCCTCCCTTCCAGCTACCTGATTCAAATTGCCAGTTATAGGATCTTAATGTTGGGCCAGGCACTAACCTAGAGACAGACTAGGGATCTCTAGTCTAAAGGATAATATTCTTGCCTTCATGTTCACAGTGTAGTAGGAGCAGCAAACATGGAAACCAATACGTTATTCTTAATTACATCAGTTATAAAAAAACATGGTATATGCTATAAAGGAAATGCAAGCAAGTACAATGCAATCCTAGAGAAGGGAGTGCCAGCGTGTATCTGGGAACTTCAGGTTGGTATCAAATTGGAGGCAATGACAAAGTAGAGATTTAAAAGATAAGTAGGTATGTGTCGGGCAGAAAAGGGAGAAAATAACATTTCAGGGAGAAGGAACAGCATGTGCAAATAATATGAAAGAGAATGGCAGGCTTGGGGAACAGTGAAAAGTTGGACGAATATTGACCTACGTGGTTGGTAGCAAGTTGTAAAGTATGGAGAGAAAACCTTTGGGGTGGAGAAGCTGAAGCCAGAGAGGCTACTGGAGGACAAATTGTGATGATGGTATATTCAAAGTAAGGGAGCTGATTTTACTCTGAAGGTTACAGCAAGCCATGCAAGGTTTTGCTTTAAGCCAAAAGGAGAATTAACATAATACAATCTGAATTTTAGGATATGAACTGTGATTGGGGCATTGAAGGAGGCTAGAGAAAGGAAAGAGATCGCAGAGGAAGCTTTTATAATAATGCCAACAAAAGGAGATGCAACCTAAAACAGTCAGAAAAATAATGAACAGAGTGTCTAGTGACTGCTTATTTAGGAAATACAAGGGAGAAGGAAGACAGTCGGAAGTCACTGAGGCAGGACTAGAATGGGATGAGAGCAAGCTAGGAGACAAAATGAAGCACCAGGGCAATAGGCACCAGCAGAGCTGGCATGGCTTTGTAGAGCTGAAGGATTTAGGATTGGACAGAACATACCTCACAGACATTTCCCACCTTCCTCTTTTTCTCTGCCTATGCAGCAGTATCGGGAATACTCACCTAGGGTTGTACTAACATCTCCCAGATGTTTATACTTCGTCTGGCATCACAAACTTTCAGTTTCTTCCATACATGGAGAGTCAGCAAACCTTTTCTGTAAAGGGCCAGATAGTAAATATTTTAGGCTTTGTGAGACTGCAATGTCTCTGTTGCAACTATTCAATGCTGCCATTGTAGCGTGACACCAGTTGTAAACCATACGTAAATAAATGGATGCAGTTGTGTTCCAACAAAACTTTATTTACAAGTACAGGCACTGTATTTGATATGAGGCTGTATTTTGCTGACTCCTGCCATACCCTACCATAGCTGGTCTTCCTAAAGCACCACTTTTACTCGTTCTTGCATGGCTTTTTTTCTGAGTTTACAAGGCATCTGCAAAGCAGGTGCTTTTGCAGGCTAGCAAACCCCATGTCCCATCGGAGAGGCCCCATGTCCTCCAGCTGTTCCCTGCCATGCCTGCTTCAGTTACCCTTCTCAGTCCTTATTTTCTACAGTAAAGAGGTGAATTAAGAGCAAGCTCTTCCAAGCTGAACAGGATGTCAGAATATTTATGAGCACGGAAAGCTTGTCAAAGAGGCCGTCTTCCCTCAAGTATCCTAAAGGAATCATAAGAGTGATGACCCTGGGCCAAGAACATCGAATGGTATTTGTAAAGTTCAATTTCTCGTTCCAGATTCCTAACTTTAAAGGTCTGGTTTTCCCATGTTGGTATTTCATTTAGAAAAGCGTATTTCTGCATGCACGCTCTGACCTTGAAGTAGCACATTACAAGCTGAAATCCAGAAGCCTCATGCTCCATTACGAGTTCCTTCAGAGAGTTAAGCAGCTACCCCTGGAGTACGGCTACGGGGAATACAGAGATCTCTTCCGTGATTTTGGGACCCACTACATCACAGAGGCCGTGCTTGGGGGCATTTATGAATACACACTCATTATGAACAAAGAGGCCATGGAGAGAGGAGGTACATTGCCCGAGGGACCACGGCTTTCCTAAAAGCTGGGGGAAGAGTCATAAGTTGAACTTCTAGTTTTTTTCTGCCTACCTGGCTACACCTTCACAGTGTCATTTGCAGATTCCTCTTCCTCCTCTTTTTGATTGACAACGTCAGTCCTCCTCTGCCTAGCTCCCTAGGCCATTCACTTTTCTACAGTTCTTCTCTTCTGTGCGATTGTATCGAATCCCACAGCTATAAATGCCTTCAGCATGCAGATAACTCTTAGATCTCTTCCTGCACCCAAGAGTTTATGCTGAAATGTTTCTTTGATGTCTCTATGTGAATGTATAACAACCCTCACCAGCTGAACATGCACCCAAAGAGAACTTTTGACTTTCTCTCTCCAATAGGTTTCTTATTTAGCCATCTACATCTCAGAAATGGTTCCACCATCCAACCAATGGCTGAAGCCAAAAACCTAGCAATCAACCTTGATTATTTTTTTTTATCAAATCTATTGTTTTTCCTTCTATTCCATCAGCTCTACCTCCAAATTATATATATATATATATATTT
This sequence comes from Cacajao melanocephalus, assembly GCA_963573385.1. Lineage (NCBI taxonomy): Eukaryota > Metazoa > Chordata > Mammalia > Primates > Pitheciidae > Cacajao > Cacajao melanocephalus. The sequence continues at coordinate 7,364 of CAUYLG010012478.1, read as the reverse complement.
TTTTTTTTTCTATTACCACCATAGGCTCACCCCATGACCAGAGCTTCACATTCAAAATGTAATGTGAATGTGAATCAAGTATGAGTCTTGGAAGAGGTAGATTCTGATTCAGTAGGTTTGGAGTGAGACCTGAGAATACATTTCTAGCAAGCTTTGGAATGATGCTGATGCTGCTGGCCAGTAGACCATACTTTACTTTGGAGATGATTACCGTGGTCTCCAAACTAATATTCCACCCCCATCCCTCTCCTATAATTGATCTTCATACAGATATCCCAGGTCTTTCTAACTGCAATCAACTACAAGTCTGAAATGTGAGTGCTGTTTCCAACCCAATATCCTTCCCAATGACACAGCACTCATTGAGTTAAGTGACCTGCTGTCAGTCACACGGATTGCAGTGGCAAAGCCAGGGCTTGATTACCAGTCCACGTGCTTGCAAGACGACACATGGTACACGATGTAAATTTATACAGGTGTGGCCTCAATCTTGTCAAAATCAGAGGTAACTTCCTCTATAAAAATGGTTTCAAAAGTGCTTTTCATGGTTCCTCAAACTGCTTCCCACAAAAGGGCTCAATTATTAAATAAGTCGGGAAAACACATAATAGATTCCACTCTCGGAGTTTCATGAATGTACTCCAATAAAATGACCTCTCCACCTATTTTGATGCAACATTTGTCACATTTTCTTGACCACAGAAGTTCCTTTTCTTGTAACATCTGCTACCATCTCATGGAATTCATGTTTCAAGAAATGCACTTTGAGAAAAAACTGATCTACACTAACATTGCTAGACAGACCCAGTGGTCAAAGTTGCTCTTTTCTTCCTGAACTGGCCTCAAAGTGCTCAGAGAGGTGCTTATAAGTCATGTCTGAAATTTCAGCAAGACCAGGGAAGGAGGATGCCTCAGGGAGAATAAGGGTAGATGAAGTAGGAAATAGTCCAAAAATGAAGAAGAAATCAGGGAAATTGGCCCCTCCTCTTTGCCAGATACTATTCCTTACTTTTTATATGCATTACACTGATTAATTAACACACTTTTTCTACTTTATCAAAGATGGGAGAAGGGTAGCTCAGGGAGGGCAGGCAGATTGTAGCAGTCTCTGTGCTCAACTGGATCTATCCCTAGAGAATCAACAGGGAGAACAAATTTTTAGAAAATGACTCTGAGCACTTCCCCTCTTTGGAAGTCAGCAAAAATCTTCAGAGAGCATTGGGAGGAGGGTGAAAGGGGAAGTTGGGTCTACGCTCTATAAGGTCTCTGCCCTGGTGCCTTTTGCTGCCTGCATTTCTCGTTATCAGGCTCATGACCTATTTATTTGAACCTGAATCCTTGTGACATCCAACAAGGGCTAGGCCTCTGGACTCCATCAAAGGAAAAGAGACAGAGTGAATTACCTTTTAAGTCATGGACCTTTTTCCTTGCTTTCTTCAGATTATACTCTTAACAACGTCCATGCCTGTGCCAAAAACGATTTTAAAATTGGCGGTGCCATTGAAGAGGTCTATGTCAAGCTGGGTGTGTCCGTAGGCAAATGCAGGGGTATTCTGAATGAAATAAAAGGTGAGCGACAGGGGCTTGTGACTTCCACACTTACAATGTTTACCCTCCTAGTGCCTCCAGTGATTACAACACCTCCCTCCCTTTTTGAGACAAACGCTATCCCAACTCCTATGCCAAGTATGTCCTTCTGTTCTTTATAGTTTTACCACCTAACGTATCACTAACTAACATGGCTTAGTGTTGCTTGTTTTTGAACTTTATATGGATAGAATATAATCCTTCCAGTCCTGTGTTTTCCATTCAACATAATGTTTTTGTATATAACTATAGTTAGTTCACTTCTGTCACTGCATACTATTTTGTTGTATGACTATACCACTTCTTCTTTGTCCATTCTACTATTGATGAACACTTGGATTATCTCATCTTTCAAGCAATTATATCGATGCTGCTCTGAACATCCTACATAGTTATCTGGTGCACACAGACAAGTGTCTTTCCAGGGAATACATATAGGACTGGAATTGCTGGGTTGTAGAGGCTGGGCTTTTTCCACTTGACTAGATAGTGCTAAGCTGTTTTCTAGAATAGCGGTACCAATTTATACTCCTGTTGGCAGTAGATGAGGACTCCTTCCCTCCCCAGCCTTTTTCTTGTGTGTGTGAGACAGGGTCTCACTGTGTTGCCCAGGCTGCAGTGCAATGGCATGATCTCAGCTGACTAGAATCTTCACCTTCCAAGCTCAGGCAATCCTCTCACCTCAGCCTCCTGAGTAGCTGCAACTACAGGTGAATGCCATCATGCTCAGCTAATTTTATTTTTTATAGAGACAGGGTTTCACCATGTTGCCCAGGCTGGTCTCAAACTCCTGGGCTCAAGCCATTGGGCCCCCAAAGTGCTGGGATTGCAAGCATGAACCACCAAGCGTGGTCGAGCTGCCCCCTACTTTTTAATGATGCTCAAGTGTTGCAGGCTCAGACTTGAGGAGCTTTTTTATGCCAGTTCTTTTTTTTTTTTTTTTTTTTTCGAGATGAAGTTTCACTCTGTCAACAGTGGCATGATCGTGCAGTGGCACGATCTCAACTCACTGCAACTTCCGCCTCCCAGGTTGAGGCACATGCCACCATGCACAGCTAATATTTTAATTTTTAGTAGAGACAGGTTTTTGCCATGTTGGCCAGGCTGGTCTTGAACTCTTGACTTCAAGTGATCCGCCCCCCTTGACCTCCCAAAGTGCTGGGGTTACAGGCATGAGCCACCATGTTGGGCTGCTTTACACCAGTTCTTTTGGCACTGGGGATTTAGACACATTAGAATGGAAATTGCCCACCGATATGATTGAGAGCTTTCTGGGAAACTCACTAAGTCCAAATAATGATTGCTTTATAGTAGTCACCGTTTAGTATGTGTCAGCTACATTCTTAGCACAGCCTTTATTCATTTTCCCACAATTGTCATCTCACACAAAGAAGGGAGATAGCTTAAGGTCTGGACAGGGCTGTCTGGTAAGTACTTTCATCTCTCCAAGATTTCTTATCTGCACAGTGAGGATTATATAGTTACTATTTTGTAGTGAAGATTAGATGCATTCATATATGTACCACACTTATATTAGTGACTGACACATAAATAATCAATAATTATTAGCTGTCAACATTTATTCTTCATATGGATGCAGAGTATCCATTTTATAGATGAGAACAAAAAAAAAATCTCACACTGTATAAATGATTTGCCCAAAACCACAAGGCTAGACAAAGTCAGAGCTGGATTCATGCCTGGTCAAGGTGTGTAGGGTGAGTGGAGGAAAGGTTGAACTTAGTTTCCATCATAGGAGCTCCACTACACTCTACCTGCAGGAGCCAATTTGGGGAGAGGAAAGTTATTTCACCAAGGAACGGTGGCTATGAAACCAGACAGACCTTGTTTAAAATTTATCTTTAACAGCTACTAGCTGTGTAGGCCTTGGCAAGTCACTTAATTCCAGGAAGAGTTTCATAATTGGTGAAGTAGAGCTAATAATGCTGGGCTCCTAAAATTGCTGTCTAGTAAAAGAAAATATTGTAGCCTATCTATCTCTATATCTATCCATCTCTCTGTCTATCATCCATCTATCTATCAACTGTTTACATCTATCTATCTACCTATCATCTATTTATTATCTATCCTCTATCTATCTATCCTCTATCTATATCTATCTTTCTACCAATCTATTATCTATCTCCTATCACCTATCTATCCTCTGTCTTTCTGTCTATCTCTTTCTACCAATCTATTATCTATCTCCTATCACCTATCTATTATCTATCATGTATCTGCCTATCTACTCTCTGATCTACCTACCTATTTACCAATCTATTATCTACCTAGCTATCTACATATTATCTAGGTACCTATCTAATCTATCTATCATCTATCTTCCATAAACTTATCCAGTAACTAGCACTTACAGCTGCTCAAGATACATGTTTTTTTCTTGTCCTGCCCCCAATTTGTGTTGCCTATGGCTGGATGAGTTTCCCTTTGCCCCATGCACCACGACTGCCCTGTGGTCAAAGAAGTGTCTGGTCTATGCACAATTCTCAGACAAGTTCAGTGAATATGATGTAACCAAATTGTTGGCTGGGTTGCAGTACATTCTAGGTAGCAAAGGGGTATCCTCTGTGACCTGCTAGCTCTCTGTGTCCATTCCAGACAGAAAAAAGAGGGACACCATGGTGAAGGACTTGGTGGTCCTGGTACGAGGAGGGGCAAGTGAGCACATCACCACCCTGGCGTACAAGGAGCTGCCAACAGCGGACCTGATGCAGGAGTGGGGAGATGCTGTGCAGTACAACCCAGCCATCATCAAAGTTAAGGTACACGATGCTGCTCTACCCATCCTTTTCTCCATCCACAAAATAGCTTCTGAGGGCCTACTATGAGCCAAGGTATGAAATGCAGAGATCACTAATACCCAGGCCCTAATTTTGAGACACATATCTGATAGTAGAAAACATATTTGAAATAAATAAATTATAACACACTGCTCAGTACTACCTAGAGACCCTCAATGCCCTCTCACTTGGGCCCCAAGTTGCTAAAGGACACTAACAATCAGCTTCTAATTCTAGCCTGCTCCTTTTTCTTCTTTTTTTAAAGACAGAGTCTTGCTCTGTTGCCCAGGCTGGGGTTCAGTGGCATGAACTTGGCTGACTGTAGCCTCCAACTCCTGGGCTCAAGTGATCCTCCTGCCTCAACCTACCAAGTAGCCGGGGATACAGGTGCATGCCATCACACCTGGCTAATTTAATTTTTTTTTGTAGAGATGGGGGCCTTGCTACGTTGCCCAGGCTGGTCTTGAACTCCTGACCTCAAGTGATCCTCCCACCTTTGCCTCTCAAAGTTCTGTGATGATAGGCATGAGCCACTGTGCCTGGCCTCTAGCCTCTCTAATGAAATAAAAGAAATATTAATTTAATTCATTAATCAATTTAATTAAATAATTAATATTCCTTTTGTTTCATTAAAGAATCACTCATTTAGTTATTTATTCATTTGAACATTATGCATTCAACCAACAAATAGTTGCTAAATTTCTGCTATGCTACAGGAAATAAGGTACTAGGGGAAAATAGAGGAGGACGCAAGGATAAAACATGTGGTCTACGAGGTACAGTAAGATACACACACATGTAACTATCTTCCAGGCCAAGATAAGACATCACAACAACTAACATGTCTTGAGCACCTAATATATTCATGACCCTCTTCAGAAATGCTTTTTCATGTAACATTTAGAAATGTTATTTTATCTAATCCCCACACTTGCCAGTAAATTAATTATTCTTATCCCCATGTTGTGATTGACAAAAATCAAGGGCTAGAGAGTTTGCATCCATCATTGGCTGTTCAAGAGTCTATTTGGTTCAAACAAAAGACTTTGACTTCTTCCCTTCCCTCTAGACTTTCCTGTGGGCTTGGTGAATAAAAAGTAATGATTCTAACCACTTGTCACCCAAACTAGAGGTGTCTCACAATGTTAAACTAAAAGGACGTTTGTTAGGCCAGGACTGTCACACATGTCAGCAATGGCAGGTCCTTGCCTGTGGGGACTTCTGCCTGGTACCCATAGCACATTTTAACACCATGCTCTTCTTGCCAGTGTCTGTGCAGTCATTATGGGCCAGTACCCACCCCTTGGAGATCCCACCTTGCAGTCAAGGTAGAGGGTTGAGGGGCTGGAGCTCTGATGAGAGACTCTGCAGTCCCCAGCCTGGGTAATTTCTTTATTTGCATGTTAAATACATAGTTTCTGCAGAACAAGAAGGCTGCCATTCAAATCCTCTCCTTTGTACTTATTCAGCAGTGGCATTTAGGGTACAGTTGCTGGCAAACATGAGAAGGATAAAGTCAGCTGAGCTGCAGGAGCTCCTGAGAAATCTGGGCTTGGCCGATGCCATGGTGACATTGGTCGGGCATCCCAGATGGTCATGGGAGAGAACAGAGAGTTCAAGGGAAAATAGATCCCTAGCCTTTATCTCTTTTTCCTGTGATATCGTACCTGAATCTTTTTTAAAAAAACTGAAAACCAAAGGAATGCCCTGGTTACTCAGATCAGTTAAATGTGCCTGCCTGGGCACTGAGAATGTCAAATGCCAAGCATGTGATGTGATGTGGGATGTGTTAGAGAATCAGAGATGTTTTGGGAGTGTTGCAGGAGTGGAGGAGGCAGGAGTGTTAAAGGTTGTCACACACCTCTGTACCTTCCTACCCTGAGTTGGAAATATATACTCCCAGGCATCCCACTCTCACATGCATTCTTTTCTGGCAAGAGGAAATTGCAGATGGCTTCACATTATGTCAGAATAATTCTTCTCTGCAAAGCCAGCTTACCAGGTAGCTGGAGTGGCAATTGATTTCAGGACAGCAGAGCCCAGTAGACAATTTCTAGATGCAACAGTTTCAGCCAAGGCTTAATTATGTAAACCAGTCTTCAAGATCAAGACCTAAAACATGATTTCTATAGAAGCAGATAGGCAGGGAAGGAGACCACAGAGGAACCCATTCTTAAACTTTAGACGTAGGTAGCTCTTTGTTCAAAGAAGACGTAAGAGACAGCAATGAACATATAAAAAGATATTTGAACACAAAAGATTGAAATTATGTTCATGATCTAGGAAATCATGATGTCTTAAAAACAGAAAAATAGAAGTAAATTTTAGAATACATTTTCTGTGATTTCATAAAATTCAAGAAAATGAAGAATTTATGAAATAAAAGCTGAGGTGTTTAGACAGTAATCAGATGAAAAGACAAGTGGCTGAATACAGGAAATCAAACATGCAATAGCAGAATTAAAGCCCACATCGGAAGCTATAAAGGACAGAATTGACACTGCAGAAAATTGAGACAGGATATGTAAGCTGCTATAAACATGTTCTTATAATGCAGAGGCAAGAGACAAGGAGATTAAAACAATGGCACAGAGAGAGATCCAAGATGGCGGATTAGCAGCAGCTCAGGAATGTAGCTCCCAGTGAAAGCACAGAGAGCGAGTGGACGCCGCACTTTCAGACGAATTTTTGTTGCCCACAAACTGGGAGCTACCCAGCGGAGGAGCCACAAGGGTCGCCAGCGCGACTCTTTTGGCCGGCGTGGCATGGTGCGGCGCTTCTCGGTGTGGAGTATACGGGACTGGGTGCCCTTTGAGTCGGGCTTAGCTGGTCGCATCCCCACAAGGAGAACAGCAATTGGAAGCGCTGAGGACTGAGAGTTTCACAGTAAGCACAGCTGAACCCAGGAAGGCCTAGCTCTGTGGGGAAAGGGCATCCGCCAAAGGAAAACTAAGAAACAGAAAAAACTTCATCACCAAC